>WAAD01022428.1:0-14999 GCA_013389945.1 Fregata magnificens
AAGTATGTTTGTATAGCCATTCTGCTTGTTGGGTGCATATGTGGTGAGGGGAGGACAGAAAACTAGTCTAATGTTTTAACAAGGACACATCTAACACTTGTATACTTCATTCTGAAAGGTGCCTGACAAGGTGGCTTCACCAACATCTCATTTCACCACTTGGTGGTGCCAAAATGTGTTTTGGTAAAAATAAAAAAAGCACTCCAAACTTCTGCATTCAAAAAGAATAGCTTTAAAATGTTAAACTTTAAAGGGTATCTTTATTGTGTTGTACACAGGTCTTACCATTTTTTTTTTTTTGTAACCCTCTACTGTATAGAGGAAACTGTATAGAGAATTGTTTGCTCAAGTCTCGATGGAATTAAATGGACACATACCAGTACAATCAGCTTCTTTTCAGTATTTGGGGTAGTCTCATTCTGGTAACAATGTATTAAATTAAAATATCTTCATTCTAGAAGAAAAGAAGGAAGAGGCTATGGTGCTAGGGTCACTGGATAAGGTGGTGTTTACATTCACACAAACATCACTGTAGTGAGTAATTTCCCGGATTTCATGCTTTAATATTAAAACATACTAAAGAAGTCATGCTTTTATGTTCCCTGCTTCCTGTCAATGAACTGAAAACATTGGTGAGCCAAATCTGAAATTGGGCACATACTTACTTGGTAGGTACATTTATTTTCTCTAGCGCCAATGGTGCATTTACCGGAGACATGAGCTTAAGGGTTGGGATGATGATGTAAACTCAAGAGTGAGATTCCACTGCTAAAATGTGGCAGGGAAAGTAGATTTTACAAATGCTACCCTGACAATTCTTTTGCCGCCTCCATTGGCAGGAAGGTGAGCAATGGCATGTTAGACCAATGGAAGAGCAAAGCAGAGACAACTTTTACTGTTCTGCTTACCATGTATGTTCTAGCTTCTCAGACATTTATAAATGTTTCTCTTCTAGGATGAAGATTTCCTTAATTTAATTTTCAAGGCTATGATGAAGGATTCCCTGAATTCTTCACATCCAGTCTCTTCTGCTGTTCAGTCTTCAGAGCAAATTGAAGAAATGTTTGATGCACTTTCTTATATCAAGGTAACTTTAAAAATATTTGAAAATATTTGGAAAATTATAAATTAGCTATTGAAAACATGAATGTGGAATCATGAGTAAGTAGGCATGTACTGACAATTGTTTGGGGTAATTTACACCTAGCACAAACAATGCAGGATCTCTCAGTAGTGTTTCTGAGCATCTCCGTAGCTTTTAATTAGGAAAAGATTATGGGTGTGTACTTGTGTCGTTACTTAACATCCTTCTGCTTGTCCATGCTTCAGCACAAAGTAAAATACGCATGAAGATGTAAGATGGGACCCGGTAGGTGAAACAAAATATTCAGTTAGACATATATTCTTTTTCTGATAGCAGACTGTAACAAGTGCTTAAGAAAAGAGTAACAACAAGGCACTTATTGAAGCGATCACTCCTTTTTATACTCTCTCGGCTTTTAAGAACCAGTAGTTTAGAGAATTCCTGAGCTGGAGGCTTGTATCTGGAATGTAAAATTATTTCACTGCATATCCCGGTTGTCTGCAACTTCATTATTTTTAATGTCTAGTGAGGGTTGTGTGTGAGGTTTATCTTTTTAAGCTTCACAGTGCCTCACCTGAAAATGCTTGAGAGAGAAAATACATGTATTTGCCAAATTTTTACTCATGTTGTCTCAGGTTTTAGATAGTGTGTCCCATGATTTTCGTAGTATTGGAGGAAAGCCTTTTATATCTTTTGGATTAGCTGTCATTTTTTCTCCCCCACTATCTGTGTATGCTTGTACTTTCATCTGATAAGAAACCATGGGGACAGTTAGTGCTAACTAGAAAGTAGTAAAATACATCTTCCTCTGCTCGATGGAATGTAGCTTCCACAGCTGTCTTGGTTTGTCTCCTCTGATTCCTTTTTGCAAGTCTCAACTGGTCAACATGTGTTGTCTGGCATCCTTGAGTAGTCTGAGATGCCAGTTGGACCTACAATAGTGACATGCTTCCATTTATTCTGGTCTCTGTTTCTGAACTACAAGAACAGAGATGTGTGATTTTCAGCTCCCCTTGGTTGCAAAATGGATTTGGTTTCTCTCCCTAAGCTGTATATCAAAAGGCATGGCTGTTGTTTCATGCTTCGGAGTTGCTGTCTCAAGTAACTCCCTTTTTGGTGAGCTTCTGGAAGCTATGCATCATACACGATCACGTCTGTAACCAACTAACTTCAGAGATAACAATTATGTCACTCTTTGCCTGATGAAAACTATAGTAAGGGGTATTCCTGTAGTTTCCTGAATAACTAGATTAACCAGGCAGCCTTTCAGTTTCAGGCAAGTTGTTACTTAAATTCCAAAACTTGAATTTGGATTGTGTAAGAACCATACATGTTCTCATTAAAATCTTCCTTTTAATTTTTTCTTGATCCTTTCTCAGAAATAGTACCAAAAATATAAAGAGCACCTTTAAACTTTTCATGATGTATGTCTGCTTATCTGCATTCGGTTGTACAGTACGCAAGTCCTCAGGCAATTTATTTTTTAGTGGCTGTGACATAGAAGAATTTCTGTGCAAAGAAAATGGCTTTCAGCTATGTTTAAAAAAGCAAAAAACAGCAGCTTTCTGTCTACATATTCATGTCCGCTTTGATACTAGAACTACTCACTTACTGCTTTTTTTTTAACAAAACATGGCTGTATTTAAACACTGTTAAAATGCATTTGTCCTTCTACAGTCAATTCCAGCCTACTAAGTGTATCTCATCTTTTTCCTGTAATTTTAGCTTTTTGATATAACTGCAAGTCATATGACTGCTAAACATTGTCTCACAAGTGCAGTTCTGCACCATACAGAGGAGTATTGCTAATGAAATATGGCAGCCAGCAGAGACCCATCAGTAAGAAGGCAATATTTTTGAGATGATGTTAATTGGAAAAAAAGTCAAGCTCTACTAGCCTATTTCGTAACTGTATTTTGAGCCTTTGAAATATTAAAAAATATTTTTTCCAAAGCAACTGGGAAAAAATTTCAAGCTGTATTAGCCTTTTTTGTAACTGTATTTGGAGTTTATGAAATATTAAAAAAATATTTTTCCAAGGCAACTGAGTGTTAAGGTCATTATTCAAATGATATCATTTGGGAAAATATCTGCCAGCTTCTGAGTTATTCTTGTGCTGTGAAAGAGCTATAATATGCATATGCTTCAACAAGTTCTATAACTCTAATTTACCAATTCTTTTTCTTTTTTTTCTCCCTAAAGGGGGCTTCACTTCTTTTGATGCTGAAGCACTATCTCACTAAGGATGTTTTCCAAGCTGGCATTGAGGTATACTTGCATAATCACAACTATGGATCTGCCCAGAGTGATGACTTGTGGGATAGCATGAATGAGGTATCCATCTTTGATATGCTGTTCTTGTTTTTTCACTTCTCTAAATGTGTTGTAAATTTTTATTTATTTCCTTGTTTATGAAAGAAATAAGATAATACACTGCTGGTAAATACTCTGAAGTTCTTGCTCATCATAGCCCAAAGTTCTGTCATATAGATATGGAGATTCCTGTAGCTTCTAGGACTCCATTGAGTATCACCCGAAAAAAGTGCCGGAAGTGGCTATGCACTACCATGCATATCCACATGTGTGGACACATCAGTATGTACCTGTCCTCTCTAGAGATGCGTTGTTAGTGTGTTAAAACCAGAATAAAAATAGTCATCTTAAATGCAGGACAGAACTACTTTCAAGGAACAGCTGAATCCAATTACTGTAGAGGTCTTGGGATACTCTCTACTAGTATAACTTTGTTTCAGTGATAGCTTCTGTTTCAATAAATGGTGCAGGAGTTGTAGGAAAAGATTGTAGTGGACAGTTTAATTCAGCAGCTCTCAAATGGTAAGGCAGGCATAGGGCTGTGTCTGCTTAAGGTGGGTGTGGGGGGAGAAAGCGAGGGTGCAGGAAAGCAAGGGCACAGGCAGGAGAGAGCAAGGGTGAGACACTGCAAACCTGTGAGAGCTGGGAGGGCAGAGGTGAGAGTGTACATGTGAAGGAGCGGGGGGAGACAGCAGGAGGGAGAGGGTGAGGGAGAAAGGGTGAAGGAGGGAGAGAGAACAAGAAAGGGGTGGGGGCATAAGAGTGCAAGGGAGAGAGCACATGAGGGGGAGAGAGTGGGAGGGAGAGTGCAAAGGGGAGAATGTGCGAGAGGGATAGACTGTGTGAGATAGAGAGTGAGGGTGATCCCAACAAAAAAGAGCTGCTGAGTATCCCCAGGGAGTGTCAAGGTAGCTGTATAAGGGAAGGGAACAGATTTCCCTGTGAATGTGTGTACTGCATAGTATGTATTAAAGTCTCTGAAATATATCTGAGGTTCCCTCACAGAAGCTGAGTGCTAGGCAAGATACTAAATGTTTAGTTTTGGTTCTTGGCGTCTGCCTTATGATATTTGAACTTCTGCAGAACTGGAGCCACTGTTAATTATTGTCAGCTGTCACAGGTGGCTGTAAATTTGTGTATTTAGTCATACACAGTCACTAGTTTGCCAGCTAGTGATGGAGTATTACTGATATCAGACTGTGACTCTCTTATGACAGAGAACTCTTCTAGTTTGTATAGTGGTTTTTACAGTGCAAAATAGACTATCCTCTCCTCAACTTCTGCAGAATGGAGCCTCCTGACCAACCATGTTCAGTCATGCACATGTAGAGAACATACCATAGGGAGATGGTAGTATCCACATAGAGTGGCTAGGGAGACCACACAGATGCCTCACATTTAATTAATGTGAGGGCTTAACTGTTAGTAGATGCAGGGTTTAACTGTTACCAAAGCATGGGAAAAGAGTCATTCTCAAAACTTTAGATTACATGCTTAGTCTGTCTCCTTGGCTCAGAAAATAACTTTTTTTTTTTTTTTTTACTTATAACCCTACTGTTTGTCCATGGGGCAAGTTCAGCTTTCCTGCAAACTCAGCAGGCCTCTTTCTCCAGTCTTTTGGAACCTCAGTCAGCATCTTTTAAGACTCAGAAGTAATTGTTAGCAACTCGGGGATTACTTCAGCCACATGTATTAGTATTGTTAAGTGAATCACATCCAACCAACTTAATAACATCTAATGTCAGAACTCAGTGTGTATTTCCTCTTTTAATGACAAACAACCCTTTGTATTTGGTGCTAATTTAATAGTTAACAAATTCCTGCTGACACCAGGTATTTAACAAAATAACCAGGTAATTCTGCCCTTCCATGTGGAGGAACCCACCAACTGGTTCTTTAGGTGTTTTCTGATGCTGCTTACAATGGTTGCCTTTTCCTTTGTGTCCGTTTCTGGCTGCACCTCATTTTGTGCCTTTTTGGTTTGTTTTGTGGGTTTGTTGCATGAAAGTGTTAATGCTGTTAATTTTGTGTTTTCACATAGCCTGCACTTTCATACACTTTCATATTCCCTTTTTCCAAAGACTCATGGTTTAGCTGGACTGGTCCGGTATTTCAATGAGTTAGTTTACATTTGGGCTTTTATTATTTTTCTTCCCTGAGAAGGTACCAAATTTTCTGCACTACTTTCTTTCCACTGATTTTCACCTATTGCCTCTCTGAATTTAATGAAAGGTACTGTCCCTGTGTCAATTTTCCTTTGTTTTGGTATTCTTTCTGTCTTAATATTTTTTCTTTTTGTATCTTGAATTCTTAGTTTCTCTTGCTTTCTGATGGTCTTTCACCTTCAGATTCTCAGCCAGACTCTGTTGGTTAACAGTCAAATCTAGACAGGCTGCATCTCTGATTACTTTCTCTGCCCTTGGTATCAAAAGTTCATCCATTCTATGAACTTGATGGAAAGTCTTTGCTTAATATATTTTCCCCCAATAGGTGTCTGAATAATTAATACTGTATGAACTGGATGAATCTGAGTGGCTCACACAAAATATTGTGTACCTATCTGATCTTTGACTGATACCATAATTAGTGCTCTTGGACTCTAGCCAGTGCCCAGATCTGCTAAAAGTTTCTTTCAAATTTTTATCTTCATAATACAAAAGGCTGTATCTCTGTCTGGACTTCTTGATTCTTCTCCAGTTTAGATGTGAACTATTTCACTGAGTCTTCCTTATGACAATTAAATCATAAGTATTATCATGCACTGAGATCTTTGGTATGCTTTTTGGTTGTTTCCCATATTTATGGTAATAGTAAAAACAAGTCTATGATATTCAGCAAATTGACTGGCTCTTTTTCCTTTTGTTCCCATTAATTATGCCTAGACTGAATGTGTTTGAAAATTCCAACTGTAAAAGGGACCTCTTCTTTGATCATAAATTTTTGCTCTCCACACAACAAAATGCACAATCGTTTCTTAAGTCTTACCCTTCTCTGTGAAAATCGACAGTCATAGTTGGAGTGAAGATGGGAAAACTGCATGTGAATTAATGAAAAATCTGTAACACAGGAAGCAAACTTTTTGTATACCTTGCCTAGAGGGAAGAAGGATGACGTCATTTTCATGCATTGCTTTCATTGGAGTTAGGAGCTGCTGTTCAAACAAATCAATGCTGTCAATAAAATCAATGTGTCAATAAAATTTTTGCTATGATGAAACTATGAACCTATAATTTCTAATATATTGGTTTAATTTCAGGTGTTTGGGGAGGGTTCTATTTTGAAGTAGAATTATTTCAGTGGAGCAAATTTCAAAGTTACTCATGTCTCTGTACAGATTAGACACAAATCTTTCTGCCAGTCTTTAGGTGACTCACAATGTTAGCGCAGCAAGACGGAGATGCGAAACAGGCAAGTTGGCAAGGTGCAAATATTAGACTTAATTAGTTTCCTGATCTCTTAACATTCCTGTCATCTTGGGTTTGGGGTTTTTTGGTTTGTTTTTTTTTTATTATGGCTGGCTGGCATTGATCATATATATTTCTTGGTTTCAAAGTGTAACAGGAAGGAAAGGAAAAGATATTAGTAAAAGAAAGTGAGAGCATGCCTTCAGCACATCTTGGGCAATTTGTGAAGGGATTGCGTAATATAACATTGTAGTAACAATGATAGCTTGTGATAACAAGAAGGAGGAAGAGCATTTAGCCAAAAGTGGCGTTTGGGAGTATGTAAAAAGTAAAAAAACATGTAGATTTCAAATTCTATGAATTTTAAACTTTTGATAGAGAATTGCTTCCCTGGAATTGAAACCCCTATTTAAAGTTTGTGGTCATTCTCTACATAAATAATATAGTCTTTTTCCATGAGGGTAAACTGTACATGTTATTGTTGGCTTGAATAGAGAACAGTGGGCAGTAAGTTGCTGATGAGGTAAACTAGAGAAAGACACAGTATGGGTTGGTAAAAGTTAAATGTAACTTGAATAATGATATATTAATTTCGTTGTGTTCCTGATGGCTCAATCTAAAACATATTTTCATAAGTTAGGGGACATATTGTCTTTTTCAGGTTGGATGATCATCTCTCCTAATAAAGAGGCAGTGATATGTAGGCATTGTAAAGTACTTGTCCCTCAGTGGGGTAGTTGTAGTACAAACAGTTCCTACAAGATTAGAAGAGGTTGGAGGTTAAGCTATGCAAAGCTGGTAAGAGTGGGGGGTGGGGAGGGGAAGAGAGAGAGAGAGTACTTAATATAAAGGATATGTTGTTTTTGTTCTACAAACACTGTCACTTTAATTCAATTTCTAATATTCATTTCAGAATTAAAAGCTCTTTAACCTGAAACACCCACATAGTATCAGAATACCAATAAGGAAAGAGAAGGGGTAGGGGGGAGCTTGGGAGCTTACCATAACTTCCCTTTTTGTAACATTCTCTTCTCTATTTTCATGACATACCCATTCAACCTACCTGATGTTTCCAATATGTCTTTCCACTGCTTGGCTAGGATTCCCTCAACTTAAGAAAATAAAAACCACTTGCTCCCCTAAATTGTTGCTTATGAAATTTATGAGCCTGGTGTCAAAGTGATTGTTTACAGATGCAGAATCACGCTGCTACTTTGTAAGTTAAGGGGAAAGATTTTAAAATGTTCTCCATTTGCCATTTTCTTGTTATGTTGTGATTGTTTTTTACAGATTACCAATGGAACATTGGATGTTAAAAAGTTGATGAAAACTTGGATTCTGCATAAAGGATTTCCTTTGGTCACTGTTGTCCGAAAGGGAAAGATTATTTCTGTACAACAAGAGAAATTTTTGTATCGTGTGGAACCAGAAAATTGGACATCAGATGCAAGGTTACTACCTTCTTAATACTTTTTATCCATTAAAATCTACCTGCAGATATTTCTTGTATTTTGTACATCTTTCTCACTTGTATTCAGGGGTTCTAGTATTTTCTTTGAAGGCAGGTAGTAATAGAGAATTTGGCACAGAAATTCACACATCTAACATCTGCCTGAAGATCCATGTCTATTTCCACCCAAGCAACTGGTAAAAATCTGTGGTGTCCTTTGTAAGCTGAGTTTCTTGTTTGCATTCTTTCCTGAAGCTTTTAAGCTTGAGGTGATGAGCTGTGGTAAATAGTAGAATGAATTCTTCATGTTTTTTAGTACCAAAAGGCAGATCTCACACATAAAGCTTTCTTTTAGTTTCAGAAACTTTTGTGTGGTTAATGAGAAGCCATAGAAAGGCAGACTGCAGAAGTTTGCTGAAGTTACAGATGCATATGTCTTACTTCAGAGCCTCTGCTCCTTCATGGCAAAACTCAGTGTACATCTTGGGCTTTGTTAGAGGAAAGCATAGAAGCTAGAATCAGAGCTTCCTCGGCTTAAAAATTTTAAGATGGCACTAATTAATAACAGCAAATGGCTGAATGTATAAGAGAGGCGATATCCATTGTACCAAAAACTAAAAAGAAGTACATATCCAAGTGCTGAAGAAGCAAAGATGTGGCAGTTGCTAATTGTAAAAGTGAATTTACTGGAAAGACGTCTTATATTATGAACCTCACTGTACTTTGTAACAAACCAAAATATGTAGGTTTGAATCCTTTTGAGATTTTGGCGGGTTTACTCAGTTGTTTGAAGTCTTAACAGGAACTGAGTCCTCTGCATCATCTTGCAGAATCAGGCCTGTGAAAGAAATTTGTCTTTTGAAATGTTGGAAGTTACAGGGCTTCGTTTTATTTTTGTTATGTGGAGGAAGAAAAGTGATACATGGTTGAAAGGTAGGGGAAGAAGGGAAGGATTGTTAGGTTTAATTATTATTCTGTTTCTAGTCGATGTTAATTTGGGGAGTGCGTGAAAAGCTTTTGAAGAAGAGCGCTCTCTGTGAGTCAGACGCAGAAGGGGTTCCTGTCAAAATTGGAATGCATATGTGCAACTTCTTTCATATTACTCAAGTTGTGTTTTCTCTAAATAGTCAAGTCCTTATCATCATTATGAGCCACCTTAGCATTTATTCTTCCAGCTTGCAGTTCACTGGAGACAGTCTTTGTGCTATGCAATCAGTTATGGTTTCCATTACCACGATTTGGAATTTGAGTCTTGTATATGAATCAACATAAATTGTTTTTAAAAAAAATAATAAAACTTGTAAAATTTCAGGAAGACATAACATTGGACAGAGGTGAAAATAAAACTGGCTGACTTTCTGATACAGCCAGAGATTTCTTGTCCATATGACTTTGGACAAGCTAAGCATGCTGGAACTGAGGAAGAAGTACTAGGAAATGTGGTGTCCCTCAGGGGTCCGTACTGGGACAAGTAATGTTTAATGTCTTCATCAATGACGTAGACGGTGGGAGCGAGTGCACCCTCCGCAAATTTGCAGATGACACCAAGCTGAGTGGTGTGGTTGACATGCCTGAGGGACGGGATACCATTCAGAGGCACCTGGACAAGCTCAAGAAGTGGGCCCATGTGAACCTCATGAGGTTCAACAAGGCCAAGTGCAAGGTCCTGCACCTACGTGAGGGCAACCCCAGTATCAATACAGGCTGGGGGATGAAGGGATTGAGAGCAGTAGGTGAATGAAAGGCAATGAGTCAGCAATGTGCGTTCACAGCCCAGAAAGCCAAGCATATCCTGGGCTGAATAAAAAGAAGTGTGGCCAGCAGGTTGAGGGAGGTGATTCTGCCCCTCTACTCAACTCTGGTGAGACCCCACCTGGAGTACTGCATCCAGCTTTGGAGTCCTCAGCACAGGAAAGACAGGGACCTGTTGGAGCAGGTCCAAAGGAGGGCCACAAAAATGATCAGCAGGATGGAACACCTCTCCTATGAGGTCAGGCTGAAAGAGTTCGGGTTGTTTAACCTGGAGAAGAGAAGGCTCTGGAGAGACCTTATTGCGGCCTTTCAATACTTAAAGGGAAGATGGGGACAGACACTTTAGTAGGGCCTGTTGCCATAGGACGAGGGGTAATGGTTTTAAACTAAAAGAGGATAGATTCAGACTAGATAGAAGGAAGAAATTTTTTATGATGAGGGTGGTGAAACACTGGAACAGGTTGCCCAGAGAGGTAGTAGGTGCCCCACCCCTGGAAACATTCAAGGTCAGGTTGGACAGGGATTTGAGCAACCTGATCTAGTTGAAAATGCCCGTGCTTATTGCAGGGGGGTTAGAGTAGATGACCTTTAAACGTCCCTTCCAACCCAAATGATTCTATGATTCTATGANGGCCTTTCAATACTTAAAGGGAAGATGGGGACAGACACTTTAGTAGGGCCTGTTGCCATAGGACGAGGGGTAATGGTTTTAAACTAAAAGAGGATAGATTCAGACTAGATAGAAGGAAGAAATTTTTTATGATGAGGGTGGTGAAACACTGGAACAGGTTGCCCAGAGAGGTAGTAGGTGCCCCACCCCTGGAAACATTCAAGGTCAGGTTGGACAGGGATTTGAGCAACCTGATCTAGTTGAAAATGCCCGTGCTTATTGCAGGGGGGTTAGAGTAGATGACCTTTAAACGTCCCTTCCAACCCAAATGATTCTATGATTCTATGAAATTTTACCGCTTCTCAACATGGTGGGAATAAAAAAAAATTGCTGTACATGCCGTACCTGTATTCTTTTATCATATTCTGATTATATGAGTGAGATTTATACTTTATTATTTTACACAGCATGCAGTGGTTCTAATACTACTAATACAAGAAAATGCTTAAATTAAAGAAAAACAAAGCAAACCCTTCAAGACAAATAATATGTGTATAATATGTCAGTAAACATTTGCTTTCCTTTGCAGTTATCTGTGGCATATTCCTCTCACCTACATAACTAGTAGCTGCAACTTTACCCATTGTACTAATGCATATTTACTGGACCAAAAGTCAGGTACGTGACTCAAAAATTCGGTGGCAAGTTACTGAAGTGTTATAGATTACTGGTCTTTCTGAGCACACACTTGCGTAAGATGTGAGGATGAAGGCATACGTAGTACAAAATAATTACAGATATCTGGAGCCAAGGACTGCTGGTGGTGTCGTCATTAAAGAGCTGGTTCCCTATAGCATTATATGTATAAGTAAATAGCAGGAACTGGGGCAGAAGCACAGATTTGGAATTTGTAAAAGCCTGTACTCTTTTCATCCCAGTGCGTGCACAAAATCTCTCAAACTGCATGTCCTTTAGAGAGTGAGTGATGGGAGAGTTGCTCTGCCAGTGTACTGGAATGTGGGGAAGTCATTTTCCACTGAAATATTATTTATTTTCTTTAATGGTATAAGAAAATATTGCATCTGGAGGGATTAAGTTTTTGAGAATGCTGTTGTAGAACTTGAAACCCTTAGATATTTTTGCATAAACTCTGCTTTTGCTGCAGTGGCTAGTTTGAATCCTAAATTGCTAGTCTATGGGGGTTTTTTTATTCAGCCCTGGTTTTTTCCTTACTGAGTAGTTACTATACCCTTTTATGTAGCATTGTGCTAAAATCACTTTGGCTATCTCTCTCCACTGACATGAATAAGTTTTTGTGTTTTATTGAAGCTGGTCTGACTTGTTGTCTTATGTCTGCTGATGTATTTTCTTCTCCCTCCCATTAAAGTTACTATTCAGTGCATTTAACTGGCAATTATTTTTCATTTATAAACCTATCTTGCACCTCTACTTTTTGAAATAAAACTACACGAATTTAAAATCAAATTCTTAGAGGTGATCTTGACATTTTTACTGTTTACTGGTTTTTAAAAACTGCTGGCCCTCTAAAATTGTTTTAGCAGTACTATAATTAAAGTAAATACTTTTGGTTTATGTCATTCTGACATCAGTTTTACAAAGCCTTCAAGTTATTCATGGCCTTTTTCATTTGGAATGAAGTTTTAGAAAAAATTATTATGAATTATCGGAATGGAAAAACAAAGCTGTTTAATTGAATGTGTTCTTGATCTTACTAGAACTAATAGGTAAGTAGCCTGATTTAATAATTTTTGTTTCACCTTAAATGGCCCTGTTGCTGGTCTCATGTTCATCATACTAATTCCTCACTTACTGCAGAAACTTGGATGTGGAGGATATGAGAGTGTATGATAAGATATGAGATGTACAAAAGAGTTTGGGGTAGAAGATTTACCGAATTTCAAGGGCATTGTAGATGCTATGCAAACAGACATTTTTGGCAGTAGTTACAGAATCAACTGAAATGAAAAACTCTTCCCCAAAGCTTCACTTCTTGTATCTAGTTGACTTTGAAACTAGAGTGTGGCCTTTCATCTACTTAATGATGTCTCCATTTCTCTATTTCTTTATATGATGTGTGTAACTGCTGCTTATATATATATATGAAAGTGGGCAGAGAGGAGATGGGTTTGTTTGAAAGGAGGACTGGACAGAAGGAGAAGAATTACTGCACTAAGTAATTAACTGCATAGGTACAACTTGGGGCAGACTGTGATACTGTTCATTCAATCAGATGTAGGAAGAAGGAGGAAGAAGTACAAACTGGAATTTTGGAGCCTTCTCATGGAACCTCTGTATTGGCTATTCCTTCTTCATAGAAGGGGGAACTAGTGGGTGCAAAAGGATTTATTGACTTTCTGGAGCCAGCCTCCTTCACAGATGTGGATTTGAACGAACAGCTGCTAAATGCTTGTTTCTGCTGCTAACTGATTGTCTGTCCATTAGCTGTCATTGAACTTCCTGAAGAGGTGGAATGGGTAAAATTCAATGTGGACATGAATGGCTACTACATAGTACACTATGCTGAAGACTGGAAAACATTGATTGATCTGTTGAAAAAAAACCACACTGCTTTGAGTCCTAAAGACAGAGCCAATTTGATCAACAACATCTTCAACCTTGCAGGGTAAGACTTTTATATTGGAAAACATAGATAATACGTGTTTAAAATTTTTTCCAAGTCAAAGAAGATCAGACTTAGATTTTAGAGAAGACTGCTTCAGAGAAGTTTTAGTTCAGTCTTCACTGGCCTGTTGAAACTGTTCACCATTCACTAATATTTTTTTTAAAGTTAGTTCACTGTGTACTGGGTCTGGCTGAGATGGAGTTGGTTTTCCCCATGGCAGCCTTCGTGGTGCTGTGCTTTGTGTTGGTGGCTGGAGGGGTGTTCTTAACACACCAGCGTTTTCGCTGCTGCTGAGCGGTGGTTGCACAGCCCCGGGGCTCGCTCGCTCTCCAACATTCCGCCCCCCTCCCCCCCCCGTGGGCTGGGGGTGGGCGGAATCTTGGGAGGGGGCGGCCAGGACAGCCGGGCCGGGGCTGACCAGGTCTATTCCATACCGTGTGACGCCTGCTCAGGGATAAAAGCTGGGGGAAAGGAGGAGGGGACACGGGACATTCGTTGTTTGGGACGTTTGTCCTCGGGAGCAGCCGCGGCAGGTGCTGGGGCCCTGCTTGCCGGGAGGTGGCTGGGCGTCGCTGCTGGTGAGAGGTGGGGAGTGGGGTCTGTGTTGGCCTTTTCCTTTTGTTTCTGCACGCGGCCTTTGCTTTTATTAACCTGCCTTTGTCTTTACCACGAGGTTGGGGTTTTTTTTTTCCATCTATTTTTCTTCCCCCTGCCCTGTCCTGCTAAGGAGGTGAATGATAGAGAGGCTTGGTGGCACCCGGCGTCCAGCCAGGGTCAACGCGCCACACACTGATGCTTCAATATTGGTGTTCTTTATAGCAGCATCCATTTATTTGCATCACAAAGAGCCACATGATAGCTTCCATTTCTGGAAGACACTGTTTTCTTTAGTGTCTGATAATCTGGCTAGCGGATTGTTTTCCTGTACTCTGTCAGTGAGTTCTCCACTTTAGAGAAGTAAGCTATTTGCCTCTCTAAATTTTTAGTGGCTCCCTCTCTTGTCTTTCACCACTGCTGTCAGAGCAGGTGAGGCTGAGCATTCTGGATGACCTGTTTGACAGCTGCTTCCTGTGTCTGAGTACCCTCATTTATGATAAATATTTTCAGACATCACTGTCACACTTCCTTACCTATTTTAATTTTTGTTAATTGAAGGCATGTTAGTGGCCATTGTTGCTTTGTTGCTGTCTGGCTAATGTTACAATATAAAAATCTCTACATCTAAAGTGTTTCTTATGTTACTCCCTCTGTTCACCTATCCCTCTGTTAATGTAATGGAGAGCATCACTTCTGATCTTGTTTCAGGGAGTGCTTTTGTTCTGGCAGTCGTTTTAATGTTTGTGTTCATTGACCTACAGTCTAGGAAAAGAGTCTCTAGAAAAGGCCTTTGAGCTGATTGATTACCTTAACAAAGAGAGCAGCACTGCACCACTCAGTCAAGCTTTGTTTCAGCTGAGTCTCATCCACAGCCTTTTAGAGAAAAAGGGTGAACAACAACTGGCAGCTCGAGTCATGGTATGTCTTAGTTTGCTTGTAAATTATAATTTGAAATAGTTAGCTGTATTGTTCTTTATAGTTACTTTATCTTTTTAAGTAGTGACTGTTGAACATATTCAGGAATCTCACTAAATTGGATGGGGATTCTAGGTAGTTGCCAGTCTTGCCTGCTTTTGTTAAGTAGTAAAGATCTCTTACTGAAATGCTAAATTTTTTGAATCGACTTCCACTCCCCCATAACGTTT
>WAAD01022429.1:0-28976 GCA_013389945.1 Fregata magnificens
TTTAGCAAGGCCTGTTGTGATAGTACAAGGGGTAACGGTTTTAAACTAAGAGAGAGTAGATTTAGACTAAATATTAGGAAGTTTTTTACAATGAGGGTGGTGAAGCGCTGGAACAGGTTGCCCAGAGAGGTGGTAGATGCCCCATCTGTGGAAACATTCAAGGTCAGGTTGGATGGGGCTCTGAGCAACCTGATCTAGTTGAAGATGTCCCTGCTCACTGCAGGGAGGTTGGACTAGATGACCTTTAAAGGCCCCTTCCAACCCAAACTATTCTATGATTCTATGATTCTATGACTATTACAATAAGTCACAGTTGTAACCAGATCTCTGATAATTAGGACTGAAGCATCCTACGTTAGACACAGTGTTAACTATTCCATTCAATAAAATCAGAATACAAGCTTTAAAAAGACCCTGAAATAAGTAGCTCTTTTTGAGAATATAACCTCAGTGGTATAATCATATCATCCTTTTAATGGCTGAGTGTCTAGTTTCTATGAGACACCTTTTCTTCTAAAATTGGAAGACATGCCATTTGTTTTTTTGAAGCTTGCAGGCATGCTTGATGATGAGATTTTAACAGCGATCCATTTTTCTGCATAGGATGTCTTTTAATAGTTCTGGCACTGGAAGAAGAACATTTCTTTTTTCCCTTTGTGTGGAGAAGACGAATTAAAGAGTTCCTGTTTTCACAGAGGTCTGCTTTTGCCCTGTACAACCCCACAGTCAACACAGGGAACAGCCTCCCACTTCATGCTTAGCACTCCTGGGTCAGCCAGGGCTGTGGTATGTGACAAGCTCATTGGCAGTTCACTGGGGCAGCTACAACCCAGGGCATGTGCTGTCACATTGCATGTTTATATAAATCAGGATCAGATTTGATGTATCCTGTATTTAGCAGCTGAAAACTGAAGCATAATGTGATTTTATTTAATCCTAAATTTTCAATGAGATTGATAATTTAGTGTAATGAGACCAGAAATTGCCCAAGTGAACTACCATTATAAACCTTTGATATTCAGGGACCAGTTCTTCAAGAAGTCTAGAAAGAACTGATAATTACAGGAGATAAGGGCATCTGTAATAATTTTATAATTATTTACTATAGACATTGCAAGGGAGAAAGTAAATTATCAATTATGCAATCCAGAAACTCTGTTCCAGTCAAGGAAATCACCTCGACTCCTTAAAGATAGCTGTGATCTGTTTTAATCATGCTGTAACATATACCTGTACATTTCAGTAAATATACTTCTTAATCATTTTAGTGATCTACCTTGTACCTAACTAAGTTTCAGCAAAAAAATGTATCTTACACTCAACTGACATAGTAACACTCAACATGGCATGTCACAGGGTCTTATATACAAACGCTGTGTAGGCATCTTGGCTTCATTAGAATATGTGCATTTGCTTATTTCATATCCAGGTTGAGATACACCACTTAGTTTCTTACTAAAACTGTGTATTTCTGACAGCATATATGACCATCTTCTAGAGTGAAAGCAAGTGAATGTCATTATCTCAGTTATGTGGTTCAACTTGATAGTGTTTTATTACATGCAATATGCATTTTCCTATTCAATCGCTCCTTAACTAATAAACTCCAGGAACTTGTTCTGTCCTTACAAGAAATATGTTCAAGCCATGTCGTTACAGATACATAAGGCCAAGCCAGTTTATTTAAATACATAGTGTACTTACTCTAAACAATCAGATACCTCTGAAATCTGGAATGTCCTTAAATGACAGTTCTTAAAAGTGGAAATCTGTCTCCATTTTTCTAAGAAAATACAAAATTATGGATATGAACCAGTGTATTTGCTGAAGTCAAACTGAGGATATCAACACTGGATATATGCCAAAGTATACAAAGTGAGGATTTAGTCTAAAGCATATATGTGCAACCATCTGAGGCCTCAGTTCCCTTTAATACTGCTTTCATTATTTTCCTTTTTTTTTTTTTTAACTACAAATTACCAAAGTTATCCAGAAATGAGAAGTTCCTACAGGCTTTATTTTAAAAACTCTAACTTTAAATGCAGCATAGAAAATTTGCTGCTAATGTAAATTTAATCTTTATTACTGAGCAGTGAGTGCTAGGTCATACAATAGAAAGGGAGCATTGTGTAGATAGGGAATACAATGAAGGGTTAACAGTGTACTCTGAGCTACCCTTTTTTCTTTTTGCTTTCTGGGTAAATAAGCTTTTTGACTTTAATACTAAATGTATTGTTCTTTCCTCCATGAAACAATTCTTTATTAGCTAAGCTGTTGTATCTATCTGCTTCATTGTGAAATCCCTACACGAGTGGAAAAAACATAATGCTTCTGCTTTAGCATGGAGGCAGATGGTTGTCTATTACTGTAAAGTTCATAGCGATAGGTTTGGAATATCACTGTCTTGTATGCGCAAAGAAAGTATGTCCCTGACTGTTAATTATAAGATTAACATTTTTGAAGTCTCCAATTTTTTTAATATTCTGTAAAAGTTTTATAAATTGTTCAATAAAAAGCATATTTAAATATCATGTGTTAAAAACAGGAAATCTGTTTAATTTGATATGTTGCCTGTGTACATTCTGTACATTACTTAAAGGTCAACTCCATTGACAAAGCTGCAAAATGAGGAGTAAAATGGGAGGCTGTTGCAGGCATTTATCTTGCAACAGTCCCACCTGGAGACTTTGCTATATTTGTTTGCTGGGATACACTTGTTGAATTCCTGATTTGTTGAGCAATGCTTCAAAATATCCCACTGAACATTAGAGGTTTCTCTTACTAGCAGCTTTTCTAGACATTGTTCCTAACTTAACATTTCTAACTTGCATCATTGACTAGTATAATTCATCTCTGACAATTTTTTTTTGTCTCTATGTATTTGGTTTTGAAAATAAATGTAATTAGTCCAATTTCTGTGATTTCAGCCACATTTAGAAGCATACAATCTCATGTCTCCAGTAGGTCATAGATCTATTTATCTCCTTAATAATGTTTATGCTGTGTATGTATGATTTAAAACAAGTCTGTGACAATTTCCATCAAAAAGAAGTGTGAATCATATAAAGAGGTATGGGTGAGGAAGGGCAACCGTGCATTCATCTCCACATTTAAGTCTCAGTTTGAGGTACTCAGAAAGAAAAACAGGATACTGTTGCCCCATATCCTCTGTTTTTCCAGAATTCAGGTGTTCTTTCACTCATTTTGTCCTCCCTCAAAGTGATTCATAACCTTGTAGGACTCTGAACCGAAAAAAATGTGTTTAGAGATATGTATGAACGTCAGTAATTAATTTGATGTCATAAACACAGCCAATGTCTAAACTCATGTGATACCTATTGATTTCCTACAAAATGCATTTATTTGTGTATGTAAAACTTTCACATGAACTCTCTAGCTTTTGGGCTAAATTTGAAAAAGTAGTGAGTTTTCCCTTCACATTTAGAATGACTTTTTGGAGGATGACTTTAAAAATTAAGAACACAGTGGGCTTGTTAAGAACAAATAAGGATTTAGCTAGAAGTTAAATAACATTGTATATTGGCTTCGATAAACTAGTTGCCATTAAAGTTGTGTGTCGAAAATAGCTAGCCATTCCCATACAGTTTATTTGATACAGTAAAATTCAACAGAAGTACTATTGTGGTGAGCAATGCAAAAATGAATTATCTAAATTAACTTAAACATTCTTCTCTGCATTTTCACTCATGTATATAATCTTGCACTTTGATATGAGAATAGGCAAATCTTGTGAAGTGTAACTTGTTAACTCTTCATAATACCCTGCGTCTCTGAGTAATCACATTAGCTGCACAGTCATCTGGACTTAGCATATGGTCCCTACTTTTTTTCCTTAGTTCGCAAAATTATGGAGAAGTTTTTAAAGATGTCTAAAATATCTCAAATCTGATGCCATCTTGTTTTATCAGTTACTACATATCAGGTTTTTATTTTAATGTGGGTTAATTTGCTGAAGTGTTTTTGAAATCGAAGGAAAACAGGATTTTGAGGGAAGAGCAGCTGGGTTCACAAAGAAGTGGTGGAACAATTTTCGACTAATCCTTCTTCTGCCCTCCTGAACAGTTTTGTAGAATTTTACCACTTCAAAAGCAAGTGTCAGTGTAACTGAGCTTTAATACAACTTAATATTACATTTTCATCTAATTTAGAAATTATGTCCCAGATCCAGTGGAGCGTGGAAGCTTTACATGTATTTAACTGTAAGAGTGTAAGAAATCTGTGTGGTTCATGTGCTTAATGTTAAGGATGCAGGTATTCTGCTACATCAGATCCTGAATTAGGATCCATCCATTCTGTTGCTAGTTTGGTCATTTATGTAGCTTATCAGTTAAAAACAACCTACATCTCAAACCCTTCTAGAGGACTTCATGAAATTGTAAAGGAATGTGGCAGTTTTCTATGATTATTAAGGCTAGTTTGAAAATGTGATTAATTGAGAGCTTAAGATAAACCTTAGTTATACCTAGAGGGAAGGTAATGAGAAAAAGAGCTTGTTGAGATAGGGAAACCGCTCTTCACAGCACAAACCAACTCTAACAACTGGTGTTCCAGTCTCTGTAAAGCTATTTATCATTGCAACTGCCACCTACCCCCAAACTATGAGCTTCAGAACATCTATAGGGTCTACTGCTATACGGTATACTATAGAGCTATAGGGTTATTGAACAGAGAGTTGATATATATTTCACAAGTCTGTTCTGGGAAAGAACATTATGGAGCCTGTTGGGCATTAGTTGCTTTGAAAGTTTACGGTGAAAACAGTTAATAGTGATAGAAATGTTTTAAATAGTTTTCAGTTTGCTAATACATTCTCCATTTTGTATTCACATCCATTCACATCCAGTCATGAGCCATTTAAAATAATTAAGTATTGTTTTTAAGTATTGTTTAAAGATTATTATTTTTCATTTGGATGTTATTAAAAATGAGATAGCTGTAGCATTTTGTTATAAAGGCTTGCATGGATAAGCACTTTTCAAGAAGTTATGCTTTTATTTCTGGGAAAACCAATTGATAAAAGCAGTAGAAACCTCTTTGTCTCCTCATGTAGATCAGACCTGTGAAATTTTGGCATTTCTAGCATTAGTCATCTGAATCACTCTTTAACATGGATGAAAGTTTTCTTGTTGTAGTAATCTCTAGGAAAATTGAAACAATTTGATAACAAATACTATTTTGGACAAGAACAGAGAACAGAAAATGAAATAATGGTGAGTTTAGAATTTGTGCGGAACAAGCTTTCTTCCCTTCATTTTCCGCTTGAAAATGTTGGTATAAAACCTGATTGTTTCTAAAGCTTGTAGCCTATTCAGCTGCTAATCTCCCAGCTCCTTCAAGTAATTTTTCATTCAAAGATAACCATCGTTGCATAGGTGACAAATACTTGCTTTTTTTCTTCCTTTACTTCTCTATTTATGGCATTTTCTGGAAACATCTTCTTTCAGTAACACCTGAATTGCTGCCATTTGTTCTGTTGGTGCTAATTTGCTGATAATCAAGTCATCTGCGGAAATGTTATGTGTCTCCCCAGGCAGTATGACAATGCTTATTTTCTGAGCTTGACTCATTTGCATTCTTCCACAGGAAATACTATGTAATAAAGCAGGTGAGGTATTAAATAATTTGAGCTTTATTACATAGCCTGCAAGAAAGAGACATAGAAGATTGGGTTTGCTTTTATAGCACAGAATAAACAGTAGTTAGTTAGGCCTTTTACCCATGAAATCACCTGTGTTACCAAGTTAGGATAATGGTATATTGTGCTACCTTGACATTTTGATTTCAAGAATGCTGTGATTAAAAAGAGAAGGTTTTTTTCATTCCGGGATACAAAGGTGTGCAGCTGCTGGTCTGCTCCCAGACCACTCTCAGGAGCTTCAGCTAGCTGAGAGTGTGAAGCGAACATCCTCATGCTTACTGGCATATCCTTTCATGTCACCTCCCAAAGTGAGTGGTCATTTTTGGAGGACACTGGCTACTTACATGATGTGGTTACAGAGGAAATGTCTTTGCTGTTTCCTGGCCTAACCATAAAACTCTGACTTAAGCATGAAAACCCACATTACTTCTAATTAAGAGTGCCTGACACATTCCTTTTCATGAATCTTCATGGAACACTGGTGCTTGTGTTTACTTAAAATCTGAAACTGTCATTTAAAGGGGAGGAAAATTTACAATATAAATGTTAGGAAGTCACTGTTTTGAGGCTCCTCAAGACAGCAAACCTCCCTTTGAGGAAAAGAAGTCAGCTTCTCTTATATAATATAAAAAGCCAGTTTTTCTTCCCACCATTGTAGTTTCTTTACATTTTTGTAACAACAGTTTGTGGTGATAAAATATGCAAGTAATTATATAGCAAAAATTCAGGATTTGGAAGGTGAATTTCCTAGTAGCACAATATACATATATACTTACATTCTACATGCGTGTAATCAGTTCTGTGCAGAATGTATGGGAGGTTCAAAAGCTTGGGAGCCTGTAGATTCCCCTTGTGTTTCAGTGGAATTAGTGAAAATACTGAACACATCATCAAACGGAACAAAGAGTTGAGGCATTGCCCAAACAGAAATTCAAATTACTGTCAGATTCCTACTTTCTGTTAGATTCATATTTAAGACAGGAAATTGCATAAATGAAAACAATTTTCCTACGTGAATTGTAGAATTTTCCTTAATGAATTCTTTAGCCCTATAAAAAACAAAACAAAACCACCGTATTATAAATAAATAATAAAGAAGTCTTGCATATTGAATACAATGGAAAATACGCAAGTATGGGAAATAAAACCAAGAAAATAAAGGCAAGCATCCTATTAGCCTCTACCAATCATAATGGAAAAGTATAGGCTCATCTGACTTCCAAAAATGTTTTCAAATGCATTACATTATTCTTAATACTATCTTATGGGAATAATTATAGCTATAGTGATTGTTTCTTTTTATTCATGTGAACAATCTGTTTCAGCAACTGGTGAACTTCAGCAAAATAAAGAGCATAAATCAACCAAATATTTAAATAAGTAAAATATGTACGTTGTGGCAAAGTACAGCATTTAAAGTTTCTTTTAGAGTTTAACAGCAGAAGCCCAGTCCCTGTTAAACACCTGTCTCTTAACATACATTTTCTCATATAACCAGGAGTATGCTACTGGGGGTTTTTCTGCAGCACAGTTGCAAAACGAAAAAGCTTTATCACTGCAGGTTTGTCTGCAGTTTAAATTATGGAGTTGTTATTTTAATAGCGAAAAAACCCCATAAGATGGGAGTATTCCTACTAAATACATGTGTACTTCATTAAATGTCTTGTTAAGAGCATAGTAGAATCAGTATGTAACCCTCTCTGTTCCTGGAGATTCTTATATAGGAGTTTTATAGGAACTCCTATTATGTTAATTCTGCTCTTGATATAAAAGCATTTTAAATCACTCATAAAAATATTAATGCATAGAAAAGGTGCAGAAAATCAAGGATTTCCACGCATTAAAAAAATTGAGTGAGAAGGCACATTTCATTCATTGCTCTTTGAAATCCAGCAGACTGCATAAATCTCTTCCTTTAAAGATGAATCCAGACAGACTCAAGACAGGAAATGATAAGATGAAATTAAGTTCTAGATTATCAGAATCAGTCTCCCATTTCTTGACATTTCTGGAGACCAGACTGTGTGCAGTTGAGAATAAAGGGAAGAATGTCAGCCCAAATTTAAAGCCTGAACTTTTCCATGAATAATCCAGATGCTGATGCTTGAGGGTCTTAAATTTATCCAAAGATGCTGGGAAGCAAAAGATTTAAAAGGAATGGTAACAATAAATTTTGCCAAAACTGAACATTGTGAATGGAAATATTGGCTCAAAATGTGTTTGATGCAAAAGTCACCCTTGGTTTTTTTAATTTTGTTTGTAAAACAACAAAGAGTTAGTTTCACGGGGGTTTAGGTACATTAACAAGGTGATTAAGCCCTTGGTCCCTATAAGATATGCTAAAAAGTTGATGACATTTAAGAAAAGGAGGATGGAACAAGATAAAGAAACTACTACTGTGTCACTTAACAGCAGGCAGGACAGATTTCTGAGGTTGTGTGATAGGGCAGCTCAACACTGAAAATATTCTTGAAATACTAATCTAGAAAAGCAAAATAAAAATGAAATGAGGAGTTGTAAAGAAAAGTATTCATCAGCATTATACTTAATCCAGCTGAAGGTATCTTACAAGAGTAAGGAAAAAATCTTGGACACAGAGAATGCTAATAAAAACTCAGAACTATCTGAGGAAGGAAACTAATGTTTTACACTTGATATTTGCCACAACCTCTTTCAGCTCGTGCTGTTATCATCTTATCTCAGTGCAGAGGTAGTCTACTACTTTGCTGTAGTTAAAATGCAGGAACCTTACCAACACCTGCATTTCTCTGCATTTTCTGTTAGCTCTGAAAACACATCACACATTTTCTGCATTTCCAGAACAGAGACATTCTTCATTCTTTCTTCTGGCTCCAGTAGTGGTACACTGAAATCCTGCTGAGTTGTTACAGTGTCAGAAGCAGCAGATTATTACTATACTATTATATTGCTGTATCTTATGTTTCACATACACAACCTGCCAAAAGTATATAGATAGGACTCTAACTCTATGACTAGTGGTGAAGCTTACTCGTAATAATCAGTAAGGCTTAGTCATTGTGCATGACATTAGGATTTTTATAAGTACTGGCAATATCTTCATTTATCTATGCCATGATTTTTTGCTCATAACATGGCTATTTTCATTCGCTGCTTTAACAGGTGCTCTCCTAACAAAAATTGTCTTCCCCTTTAACATTTGATTCATGAGTCTTTAAGAGAAGATACAATCAGACAATGTCAGCCTACCAAAAAAGAAAAAAAAAAAAAAAGGTGAGGGAGAAAAATGCTGAAGGCATCTATGGAAATACTGTGAAATGTGATTAAAAGTAGTGTCTTTGCTAATGACAGAAATGCTTGTTACTGAACCTGATCAACACTGTTTCTTCTTTTCTTTCTTAACATTATGTTACAGACCACGCAATATTGATATTATGTCCTTATTCCTTTTCCGGCTTTGTTCCCCCAAATAATAACAAACTGGTTATACGCTATTGTGTATATGTGTATAATACACAAAAAGCATATAGAAACACTATATTTCAACTTCATAATAGTTTTGCCTCTTTTCCTGATGCCCTTTTTGATTTGTTTATTCTCCCCTTTTTTGTTGTAGCTGTTACAGTCCTTTGTGACTTGCCAAACCCCCCCAGTGCAGTGTGAACAGAACAGAAGGTGACTGACTCTGCACCTCCTTTTTTATGAGCCACAGTATAAAGACAGGGACATTTTTAACATCTCCTTGTATTTGAAAATTTCTTTGTCACTCTTACATGCATGACAGTCTGCCAAAAAGAAGGGACACCTGGTCTGAGGGTTTCCAATCCTTGCTCAGATGGAAGGTGACGTCTTCCTCCTGGTGCCTGCCCGCTGTTACAAACTTGCATTACTCTTTTTGTAGTCCAGTTATGTGGAAAGCATTTCTGATTTCCAGTCCAAACCAGTTTACTCTAAAGTTAACTTTACAGATGCAGCAAAGCATATATGAGTATGTTGCGTATCAGCTACACCAGTGCCCTGTGAGGCAGGCTGAGCCATGCAGCAGTTGCTCAGCTTGCTCACCTTCACAGCATTTGTTTGAACTAATCTGCTCATTTCACACGAGTCAGCAGGAGATGCATTCTGTGGTAAAGGTGTTCACGGTGGTTGTGCTAAAGGTGGTTGTGGTGGCCCCTGTGGTGGGAAGGTCAGGTCGGTAGAACTGTTTTGTACCATTTACCATTTACCAAAACATCCCATTTAATAGAGAATACGGGTGAGACAAGAAGTTAAAGTAAGGTTCTTTACTACTGATGTTTTTACTAAATGCTTAGTTGAAAAAATACTTCTACATAAAATACTCATTCAGTTCTCCCATTGCTTTTATGTGCTATCTGCACACATTTAGTGTGCTTTGTGGTTATTTATAAATGATGATGACAATAACTTTGAAAATGAGATCATACTTACTAAACAAAATCTGAATTCAATTCTCTCTTGGTAGAAATCTAGGTGCAATTCTAAAACCAGTCACATTTAGTCCAACCAAGTCCAACTTATACTTTTTTTCTTAAAAAAGCATGAATGGTTCCCTGTTGTCATCACTGAATAAAGACTGAGCTATGAAGTTTCTTCATTTTTTTGGGGAAAAAAAAATGGCTCTTTATTTTTGTTGCTTTCATTTATATTTTCTGTGCTATAATTCAGATTTTTTATTCTAGCAGAACATGGAAAACTTTGTAGTAGATTGAAGGTATGTCAGCATAACTATTAAATAACTACTCAGAAGAATAATGATGAAAGCTAAAACTGAGAAAAGGTTAACCTTCAAATATTTTCATAATGTTTGTGAATACTAATATTGTTTCTTTTGCCCTTAATGTTTTTGGACAACAGCATGTGTAGAATAAAACCAGTAAGTTTTGGCATTCCATACTTCACTACATAGTGTTATGAGGTCCTTATTTACTTCCTTTTCTAATCCTGGGATGTCTGATCATTCAGATCAGCTGCTTTTGAAAGCTAATATAATAACATAAAGAGCATGAGGCTCAGTTGAACTAGCAGCTATCATGATGTTCAGAATAAATAGAATGTGGTGAAGGAGAAATGGAAAATTTTGTGGAAATTTGGGGCTGAAATTTTGTTAACATATCAGTCACCTAAAGAGACAATGTTGGGAAATGATTGAAGAATTTGAATAAAAAACTGAATAACTTCACTGCTATCAGCCAGAGATTATTTCAGAAAATATATCCAAATACTTGTGTTACAATTTGACGTTAGTAATTACTGTGCTTTGCTCGTCCTGTCTTTGACCACAAAACCTATGGTCTGTACTTTGTGTTTTTCTGCTGGTTCCCTAAGCTCTTCTCTCAAAATATGCAGCAGCTTGCTGCTTATTTTCATTGCTTTTGTGACCATTGGACCATCACATATGTGATACAGCAGAGAACAGAATGCACCACCCAGCTTAGCTTGGTGCTCTGCACATGTCACATCAGATCTACAATGAGAATAAAGGAAAGGGGGAAAGGATTTAGGGAGCAAGAATAATACATATATTCTGAGATGGCCTGAATCACTGTAGTGAGACCACAGAAATGGTTTTCTTTGGCTATACGTAGTGGATTATAAAGCTGAATTAAAGGTAGCAAAGAAAAAAAAAAAAACTCACCAAGGTGGAGCATAGAGAGAGATTAGTTTCCAGAGAGTTTGACTTGAAAGAGATACGTTTTGGAGAAAGATAGTTTTGCAGAATTAGTTTCCTGGAGCCAACTATTCAGTTGTTTCATGGTAACAGTAGAAGAGGTACTTGCACAGACAATATGTTCAGTGTGAGGGAAGAAATAACAAAGCCAAATATACTGAAAAAAAAGTAAAATAGACTGTCACAAATCAAAGAATGTGACTGTTTCTCAGTCAACACAGAGTGTATTTGAGGAAAGAAAGAACAAACAGATAAGGAAGTGAAAAAAGCATCCCTGCATCCAACCCCAAGTAAACCTACAATAATTTAGTAGAGCAAAAGCCTATTCCTGGGAGTAGCTTAGGGGGAGTGCTTCAGGACCATAGAAGCAGCTCCATGCATGCTCTGCAAGAAACTGATTTTCCAGTTACTGATGTATTTTTTTCTATTGTAGTCTGGCAAGTTCAGTGCTTTATAGAGAAACTGTTACTATTAAATAGCATAGGAGACTAAAAATCAAGCTCTACTATAATCTTGAATATATCTTCAGACTCACTGCATGACCTTGGACTTCTATTCCCTCACTGCATAGTTTTTGTGGGATCATAATGAAGTGATTCTGCTTGCCAAGTGATAATTCACTCTTCCATTCTTTATGTAGATGTTTTTTAAGATTTCCAGGGCTGCCTCAGGAAATTCCTTATTTACATCCTTTTCTAATAATGGGATGTCTGATAATTCAGATCAGCTACCTTTGAAAGCTAATACTGTATCTTAAAGGGCATGAGGCTCAGTGAATTAGCAGCTACTGTAATCTGACAGGTTTCACAAATTAAGTACTGAAATATGTCTGATAGCAATCACGTCCCACGAAAGTAAGTTCTGAAACATTTTTTTCTGCCAAGGACCAGCAGATCACCCAGAGAGGTTGTGTTTTCATAGGCAGAACCAGCTGCCCTTAACTCAGTACAGGACAGTCGGCAAAGACAAATTCATTCTCATGAGAACCTCATGAGAAACTCATGAGAAATCTTAGATTGTGGATGCAGGTATTTCGGATCAGCAGTTTTCAATCCACTGCCCAGTAGTTTAAGACCAACCACAGATACTCCATGTGTTTTCAAGGATCCTATTCATCATACGTTTTCACAGAACCCAAACCTTTAGTTTCGTTTCTCTGACACAGGCATGCGTACATTATCAGTGATTCTTTTTTCTTCTTTCTTATCCCAGAAGAAAATTTCTTTCCTCAAGGGAAAGCTTAACTTTGCTTGGATTTGAAAACGCAATATATTAATGTGCAAAAAGAATCTTGAGGATTCATTTGCACTGACCAATTTTAAAATATCTATTTCTGTATATCATTACTATCAATGTACATCAAGTATCTGTACTTCATTCTTGGCAACAAATCCTATTTGTTATTAATAAAAAAAAGTGCCTGTCAGTCTAGTAATTACATAAAGGCAATTTCCCTCAGTTTTAATGGAATCAGTTGCACATATAATTAAAAAACTATCCTGGTGCACCTTTCCTTGGTGATTGGCTGATATGAGAGAAAACGTCCCCTTATAAATTGGATACTCAGCATATATTCAACATGTTAAGAAACCTATAGTAGCTCTGATATGTGATTTCTTTTGAGAAAAATCTAAGTTCATAGTTCATCTGGTTTGGTACAGGTTTCAGAATCTTGCAATCAACCAGAAGAAAATCCAGACCCCACAGTATAAGTGTTACTTGCCTTGCTACAATATACAGCTCTTTCATGATATGATAACTTTTATCATATCATATTCCAGATTATGGTCCCATTATTAGTCTTTTTGAATTATATATTGACCTTCTATATATTAGAAGGGCAACGAGGCTGGTGAAGGGACTAGAAAANTGTCTGCACGATCAGTGACAGATGGTCATGCTCTAACTTCATCTGAGAAATCACTGGTCTTGAAGCAGTGTGTGAAGAAATCATAAATAATGTGACTTTATTAGCATGGGAATTCACACATTTGGGAAAATTACCACCATCTGTGTGCATTAGTGCATCATGCCTTTTAGATCAGATCTGATTCATGCCCTGCCAGCTTTGTATAGAAATTGAATTAGGAAGTATTTTTCTGCACAAGATCATGCAGACAGGCCTCTGTAGGTCCATCCAATTGCTGTCCTTGGAATACCGGAATGACATTATTGCTAACATTTTCATATATGGCTATATGTCAGAGGATTCTGATTATGACAGAAAATAGATAAATATTGCAATTTTATTATATGCCGTATTCTCCATCGACAAGAAGAGGGTTTGTCTGGAAGCTGACCACCCTACACCAGATCATATTTGCAATGACTCATCCATCAGGTCTGCAGAACACCATAATAGAAAACTTTAGCAGACATACTCTCTTCATACGAAAAGCTCGTGGGTCGAGATAAGGACAGGGAGAGATCACTCAGCAGTTACCATGATGGGCAAAAGAGACTTGACTTGGGGAAATTAGCTTAATTTATTAACAATCCAATCAGAGTAGGGTAATGAGAAATAAAAGATAAATCTTAAAAAAAACACCTTCCCCCCACCCCTCCTTTCTTCCCAGGCTCAACTTCACTCCCGATTTTCTCTACCTCCTCCCCCCAAGCAGCGCAGGGGGACGGGGAATGGGGGTTGCAGTCACTTCATCACACGTCTCTGCTGCTCCTTCCTCCTCAGGGGGAGGACTCCTCACACTCTTCCCCTGCTCCAGCGTGGGTCCCTTCCACGGGGTGCAGTCCTTCAGGAACAGACTGCTCCAGTATGGGTCCCCCGCGGGGTCACAAGTCCTGCCAGCAAACCTGTTCCAGCGTGGGCTCCTTTCTCCATGGGGTCACAGGTCCTGCCAGGAGCCTGCTCCAGCGCAGGCTTCCCACAGGGTCACAGCCTCTGTCAGGCACATCCACCTGCTCTGAGGTGGGGTCCTCCATGGGCTGCAGGTGGATATCTGCTCCACCATTAACCTCCATGGGCTGCAGGGGCACAGCCTGCCTCACCATGGTCTTCACCACAGGCTGCAGGGGAATCTCTGCCCCGGCACCTGGAGCACCTCCTCCCCCTCCTTCTTCACTGACCTTGGTGGCTGCAGACTTGTTCCCCTCACATATTCTTACTGTTCTCTCCAGCTGCAGTTGTGCAGGTTTTTGTTCCCCCTTCTATAAATATGTTAACACAGAGGCACTACCACCGTTGCTGCTGGGCTCAGCCTTGGCCAGAAGCGGGTCCATCTTGGAGCTGGCTGGCATTGGCTCTGTCAGACACAGGGGAAGCTTCTAGCAGCTTCTCACAGAAGCCACCCCTGTAGCCCCTAAGCTACCAAAACCTTGCCACACAAACCCAATACAAGACCTAGTCACATCTAGGACCTTAGTTTACCATTTTTAGCCTATAGAGCTGTCTTAAATCGGTGGCAACATGATCCCTAATAGACACAACATTAGAAGTCACTTGTAGTTTGGCAAGAGGATAGATTTCTGATCTATGATGGCACTTTCCTTGTCTTCTGTCTTTACAAGCAATTTCCATCTAACTTGCTGAAAGTAATAATGGAAGTACATTTTAATGCAAAAATCTTTATGTATCAGTACCATTTCCTAATTTTTACGCTTTGTATTCTGTAAGAGCTGGTAACAGCTCTCACATCTTCAGTGTTTAGTGTGTTCTTGTCTTCTGTCTTCAAAACCTGAAATCATCCAGATCTTTGCCAATACTTTCTGCAGATGTCTCAAAATGGAATGAAAGTCAAAGCTGTCTGAACTCAGTCTGTTAAAATTATTTCCATCTGAATGAAGACTTGCTGTTGAGTAGCCTATCACCTAGAAGTCACTTAGCCAGCACTCCCTGGTATCACTGGAGTATGTGTACAATTTGAATATTGATACAGCAGCTGCAGGCATCCGTTTATAATTTCATGGAAGCTGCTGTCATTAGATCTTCAAGAGGTTGAGACAATACTTTTTGTTATTTGTGCTCTTAGCACAGAGTATAAGAATTCTCATGGTGCCTTTTGCAGGGAAAAAAAGTTCAAATAAATCTTCAACACAAAAAACACACAGTGCATTTGTGTCATTAGTGAACTATACAAGTAGGCAACACATTTTGACAAAGTGTCTAATCTGAGGTGATTAAGTTCTCATTTCCTATTGCATACTCCAGAAATAATGAGAAAGTTATCTAATATATAATTGAAGTTATGTGGGTATTTTAGCAGTAACTTATAAATTTGGTGTTGACTTATGTACGTTACTCCTAGATGAAGTACTGTACAAATAGCAACTTCTATGCATTACATAATGAAGTAATTTTTACTACATTTTATAGAAGGAGACTGTTCAGTACTATGTATACAAATTAAACACTTGATGAAGAATTTGCTATATTAAATATGCAAATTGAACTTAAGGAGGACATGTAACTGAAGTAGCACTGAGAAGTCCCTGGTATTCTGTGATTTACTTGGAGAGAGCTTCAGAGAAATTTAATAGCATGGAGTTAGCAAAACCATGAAAACTTCTGCCCATGAGAACAAAAGTCTTTAACTAAAGTTTAATGAGAAAAGTATTAATAATTTTCCCCAAAGTAGGGTAAAGTGGAACAGGAAACTTGCTGTGCTTTGGTACTATTGATTATGGCCTCCTAGAATGCTTCATTATCAGCCAACTATGTGTTGCTTATAAATGAATTAGAGTTCTGGGACAGATCACTCATTGTTAAAATTGGCAGTTTAATCCCTAAAGGCAGACAGGGTGCAGAGCCTAGATGTGTGTGGTCCCTCAGTAACATCCCTCTTGTACTTCTACTTCTTTCCAGATAATTTTGTTACAGACTATAAAGTATCCTATTGATTGAGCTCTGAAAGTTGTAAATGTGATTTATGAGCTATATTTGATTAAAAGTGTGGCTGCTCTGGGGGACACAGACATTTCTTCCCCCTTGGTCTAACACTGTGTAAATCACTTAAATCCATTGCCTGAGAGTGTACGTCCTTATAAAAGACTAGTAAAAATGGAAAGTTGCATTGGAAAACTAGGTAGGAGACCTTTATTTTAACCAGAGCGCTAGGCAAAAAAAGATGGATGGGCATAGAACTAAACCACTGCAAACATTATTCACTGCTCGATAAAGTAATACAGTTTTTCCAGCAATTTTGTAGCTACAGCATTTTGAAGATAGTAAAGTATAACTTGACAGCAGGTTAAGTAGCTAAGCTGTTACTCCTGGCATTGTTTTTTTAATTATACTTTTATTTGCTATACAGTGCTATGTATACAGTTTTCTCTCAACAGGAAGGAAGCTTTATCTTCTAAAAAACCATGTAGAATGTGAGAGGAATAGTTTTTAAGCAGTCAACACATTTTCCCAGCTTTCTAGAAGCAAGTACTTGGCTTTCAAATTGTTTACATATGAAATAAGAGGTGTTTACAGTCTTTGGACTTGCATCGCTTTTAAGTTAGAACCAAGTGAACGTAGAGTGAAGATATGTGATATGTGTTGGTGTCCTTACTACTAATTAAGATGAAGCATTTTGTGGGTGCCCACACGACTTATTCCTTGTGGCTGATATTCAGTGAGGTTATACTGTGTAATTTTAAAAGAAAAATGTCTCTCTCTTTATCATCAGCCTATAAAATTGGCCAGGATACCATGCTTGCTCTACCAATTGATCAAACTAACCTTGTGATGTTCTGCAAATTTTTCCTATATTAGTCGTATTCCTAATGAGACTCATTTAGCAAGAAGAGTATTTCAAGTCTTTGGATTTCTGGGTGTGAAGCATTCAGGAAATTAATACTTAACAAGAGTTGAAAAAGCATGTTTAAAAACTGATTGGGTAACTTTTCCCTAGTATGCATCAACTTTTCATTTTAATTTTTTTAATGTAACACTGATATTAGTTGCATCCTTTTTGGACACAAGATGTAAATAGCTGTATTGATGTACCAAATAGAGAGTAACAGAAACCATGTGATAAAATTTTAAAGCATGTGAGAAATTATTTATGAATCTTTAAGCATACATTCCTACATATAGGCTTTACCTATGTTGCAGTCACAGTTAGTTAGCAACTACTGGTAGCAAGCTAGCTGTGGTAGCATTGAACCCAAACTGTGATAAGAAACTTCCGTGCATAACTATATATAAATATTAACTGTATGCAGTTAAATGAATGGAGCCCTCTCTACAAACGTGTACCTCTGTGAAAGTAAGCTCTAGAGATTGGATAATTTTCTTCTCTTCTTAGCTCAAACCTGCCAGGAGCTTTAACCAATGCTGTCAAATTTCTCACCATAGTTCAAAAAAGAAGTGAAATCCTATGGAGTTAGTTTCCAGGCTTGAACACCCTCTGCTCTTCTGATATTTAGGATTGTATTTGTGATATTAAGCTAAAAGTAAGTCTTCATTCACACAAACAGAAGCTTGTAAGCCTGCCACACTAATAAAAAATAGTTAACTGAAGCTCTAGAGCAGCCTTCAATTTGCTTTATTGTTGTAGTTTAATTTTGGAACCTCACTGCTTACTAGTGGAGTTTGTCTCACGTAACTATATTTACAACATAAATGTCTGTATCTGAGCTAGGCATCCGGGATTCTTTTAGTTAGTGAAGAGAAGCAGACATTTCTTTGGCATCCATTATCTCACCCACCTAAAACGGTTCAGAGGAATCAGGCACTCAATGAGGCTATTTCCACTTGCTGACTAGAAACAGAGTCTGCCTGAATAACTTATACTGGGTCAGGTGAACATGAGCTTAGAAAGACAGTCAGCTAATGCCAACAGTTAGGCCAGGAATCAAAATCAGGGTTTTTTTTTTTTCAATTGTAGGCACTGGTTGTTTTTTTCTTTTATTCTCATGAAAATTAGTGATGCATTTTATGTTAGCTCTTATTACCAGGTTTCAAAAGAAGAGACACTTTTTATAACAACAATGGCTTGAGTGTTCCAACGTTTTCTGCTCCTCCAATATATGAAAAATATGCTCCTCACTGAGTGATAGTTTGCATAGATTTTACTCCTACTGCTCATACATTGCCAAAAGTCATATTTTAATTAAGAATGTACATTGTGGTTTTGTGTATGCATTATACCTGAACATAGCTACATAGGTACTTTCTCCACCATACTGAGCTCCAAGCCAGCTGTAGCCAATTATATGCCTGTCAGGTCACTGTCTTACCTGCTAATAAGAATATTCAGTGATTGATCTCCTGGATTATGTCCTTCCTATTTCACTGCAGCACCAAAATTCCATTCATATTTGTTCTGGAGGTTCTCTAAACTATTAGTGGTTCTGACTTCACAAAGCACTGTGCAGAGCCAGTTTTCTGAACAGGTCAGTGCCCATCAGAAACAGGACAGCAGTTGGTACAGTTCTTCTCTTCCTCATTCTCTACTTCTGCATGCAGTGCAACTCCAGAAAGTAATACAATTTTAAAATCCTTAAAACGGAGGGGTTTTTAGAAGTAACTGTCCTAGTATCCTCTTACATGCTTGCTTGCTTGCCTGCTTGGATACCCTTATCGTCATTGACCACTGGTAGGAAGGATTCATCAGCTGTATTGTACCCTAAAGGCATACAAGAGAAGTAAGAGAAAATATTTTTCATGAGAGTATTAAGACACTAAATTTATTCAGGAAATAAGAAGGTATCCAGTCTTAAGTCTCCACGAGCCTATTTTTCATAGGCATTATAACTCAAAGAGTGGGAGTAAAGATATTTATTTACCTGTCTGTACATACTTTCTTTTCAAATCTGAAAACACAGAAACTGTAAATGTAAATGTAACTTAACTGTAACAGTGCAGGACATTGAACACTACTTCAGGAGGTGTTAGACTTTGACTGTTAAGATCTAGACCAGAGTCTTCAGTGATGGAGATCTCTCTTCTGTTGAACAATCTGAGGGAAGACAATTGTGAGAGAACTGTACAGAAAATTATAGAAGGAGAATGGGAGACAAGTTTGATTCAAAATTTTAAAAACAGACTGAAATCCTGAAAATATTGAAACAAATTCTAAGTTGTTATGCCTTAAATACAATGAATTTATTTGACAATACAGCATGTGTCTAAGCAGTCCTTTAAAGCTGAAGTCAAGCTTGTATCATGTGTGCTTGGAGACAGGTGGATGTGAGGCTGGTTTTGCCCCAAAGCAGAAAATCTGTATTGATGCCACACTGTTCATAAACTTTGTTGAAAGCATACTTTGCAATGAGCTCAATTTTGTTAAAATTTAATACAATAAGTGCAATATAAGCAATCACTTTATAATTGTCAATAAGTCCCTTTCTAGTAGCCTTTCATTGGGAACACCATAAACATTCGGTGTTTAAATCAGGTTATAAAAGTGTCTGAGACTGGACTGACAGTGTGGAGACTAAATGGACTCAGACACTGAAACATTTTTAGTCACAGATATGTATTTAACGCTAATGAATGACAGGCCTCCCTGCCCATAGTGGGAGAGATGGGACAGCCTGGGAGAGAAGCCAGGCAGATCAGGGTAAAGGTTCCTCACACAGTGTCCCTGCCCCTTGGCAGAGGCAGCAGTGATGGTGGTGGTGGTTGTTGTGGTGGGGCGATGTAGTGCAGAAGAAGATCGGGCAGGTCAGGGCAGCACTCCCAGCCATGCGGGCTGGGCAGGGCCAGAGGCCATTAGAGCCCCGAAGAGTCCAGCTGCCTCATGTGGAGTCTCTGCCGGCTCTCTCCCTCAGTGACCACAGCTCCTGTCAGTCATAGGAGCAGAGAGGGAATACCCGGTTCTGATTGGCTCAAATTCCCATGGTGCCTGGCAATTGGCTGCTGCTGTGCAGGCACTCCCCACCTGTTGCTCTGGAAGATTCTCCACACCCAGGTAAGTGCTGCCATTAGCAGTTACTGGCAGGGGAGTCACCTGAAGATCAACAAGGTTTAGCCAGCACTGTGCCACAGTAAACAAAGAGTTTAACTCAAGCCCGAAGCCAAGAACTGAGTTTTGATTATCGTCCAGACCGTAGTGTGTTCTGTTTGAGCCTGTTGGGCCATTGCTGAAGGTGCAGGTTTCCTAACTGCCCCAATGTGCATGACTAGCTACTCTTCATAAGTATAAACACTTGAATAGGAACACTGCTTTTCCCCTATAAAATGAAGGTAATTCTTATTTAAGGGGATTATTAGACAATTGGCTATTATTTTATGGCACTGAAATGGTAAACTCATATGTAAATGTTAATTGTATTTCATTGGATTTTGTTTAGCTAGGATCTGCATATAATTCATATTGACATTATTTGGATTCTTTTAACTCTAATAATAATAAACGAGGAAATTTGATAATAAGCCCTCATTTAGTTGAGGCTGCAACACCACCCTAAGGCAACAACAGCATTTTTTTCATTATTACTTTAATCTAACACTCTGAATTCTGAATAGAAGCAGAGGTACAGGAAAAAAAAATTTTCTCAGACGCTCTTTAAAGACATGAGATGTACAGAAGCATTAAAAGGCAAAAAAGGTTCTGAACATGCCTGAGGGTCATGTAAGGACAGCTCTTACATTTCTGATTGTTCACTTAAACATTGCAAGCTTTTCATTTATGGCAAAAAAATTAGGACAATCTACAAGTGCCTTATAACCACTTTGTATAACCAGATTTTTAAGTGTCACCTAACTTTTAAAATCACTTTTCCCGGTTGCTCTGCCCTTTCCTTTTGTTGGCACTGTAACCCAGGCTGCCAAATACAGCAGGCTGAGTTTATCCCACGGTGATGCAGCTGCTACTGCATTTTCATCTCTGGGAAATTCTGACTAATTGTGAGTGCCAATCTTCACATGGTAGTAAAGCCTAAACAAAACAGAAGTCTTTCAACCCCTGTGGACCACTGTTTTCTTTCCAGTGGTTGTGCCATTTTTCCCTCCATGGGCATAGAAGACTCTCACGTCTTCTCTTGCTTTTTCATAGATAATAGAGGTTTTGCTAGGTTTTTTTCATTTTCATGCTCAAAGCATGCTGCCATTATACATGGTCAGCAGTAGTTGCAGTGTAACCATCTTGTGTTTGTTCCGAAAGATAATAATAAAGATTAAATGGCTTGTGAGCAGCTGCTCATTGAGGCCACCCATACTTCATATACTTCAGAACACAGTCTTTTTAAGGTAAAGGTAACTTAGTGGACCTAAGCCTTGTTCCAGCTCATCTTGCAGCCTGCCTTACTGGAGGCTCAGTGCATGATTCAGAAGTACCACAGAGGTCTGAACATAACAGAAGCAATTCTAGCAGACATAGATACCTGCAAAATGAAAAAACAATCTGTCATTTTCTCCACAATAACATCCATTACTAACAATATCTCAGATTCCAGATATCCTAAACTATTTGCTTAAGCAGCTGTGCCTGTCACTGGATTTGATAACAGTATATTTAGCTGCTACCTCAGCCATGTATCATGTATTGCAGGGCTTTTTCATCATTTTGTCAGCAAATGACAGCCTTTCCAAAGGATTTAAATAAAATTGTCCATTAAGTGGATGTAGTATACTGAGTTTATATTTGCATTTGGCTTTATCAAACCTCACAATCCCACATTTCAAACTTACGGCTATTTTGTATGTCATTACTAGTGGCACCATCTCCATGAAAAAAGTGGATAACAGACATTGATAATTGAATCTTCTGCCATATTTCATGAAGTTTCTGTGAAATTGCATCTTATACATATGCCAAAGTTAGCTGTGTGTCATTTCATAAATGAACCTATCCCCTCGCCAGCATTTCCAAATGACTTCCAGGTAAGGAGAATACAGACTATAATACTGCATGTTTGCAGAGAATTTTCACTATATCTAGACGGGTATATTTTAGAAAATGTCCTGGACAGTTGGGAATATATGGTTGAAGAATAAAATACAGGTCCATCACTAATGAAGGGACCTCCAGTAGAATATCTGGATGTATCAGGTTATATCGTCACGTGGCTGAAAGACTTTCTGCTTCTGACAAAATTGCAGTTTTTTGTTTTAGGACTCAGGCCCATCAAATGGACATTGGGCATAGGCAATTATTTAGTTTGGATATTTTCAGGAATGTGATACAGTCATCTTTTTTAATGTCCTCTCGCCAAATGCATTCCTGTTCCCTTGTTTTGATGATACAAAGCTTGATACGCTTTTGCTTTGGTCACTGTGTAGATAATTCTTTTGTCAGAGGTTCTATTAAAAAACCCTACTGCAGCAGATCATCAGCAGTAGAATATGTACACACAGCCACTCAAGGAGGAAACTGCCTCTTATCTCCCAGTATACTATGAACTTCGAAATATGTTGTAGCTGTATTTTGTGATGTACCTTCTGTTCCCACTACTTAGTTGTGAAAACTTTGCAGAGGAGCAACTGCCCCAACTGCTAAGTAGAAAAATCTCTGGACTGGATGCTTTGAATCTGTCTTGAACAAGAGAAAAATACTATCATGCACAGTACATCTCAAAACCCACTGGCTGTCATAAGGCACTTCAGTGTTTGTTGTCACTTGTATATATTCCATATATAAATTGTCATTTTCATTATTTATATATTTTGCCTATGCTATCCTAATGAACCACTTATAAAATGATAAAAGTAACTATGGATGAACTATCCATTTAATGAGTCCTTTAAAAGTGACAGAATGATGGAATCAGTTGCTGTCTTTGGTTTATGCGTATTATTTTATACTGTTTCCACTCGTTTTCAGTTTTCTATCTCATCAGTTATGCCTGATAATGTAGTTTTTATTTATTTTGGGGGAGTAAAGTATATTTTATCTATTACAATGATGTACACTTCAGAAAAGTAGAATTCCTGTCGACACAGATTCTACTGCTTGCATACTTAGGTGTTAGGATCCATTTCAGGGGATCTATCCATAATTTGATGCAATAATATATACTCTTCTTCAGGAACAAATGCAGGTCTTGTTCTATTGGTGGGAATGAAGGTCATATATTTGTAACCAGTTGATTTTGCTGACACAATGCAGCTTAATACAACTGTCATGTAAGTTGACCCGAACATCTTGGTCAAAAAAGCAGAAAAATTAAAGAGAAAATCTGTTAGGAATGTTGTAGCAGAGTCTTCAATGTGCTTTCACTAGCCTTTAACAGTGTCTGTCTGCAAGCTAAACAGCTAATTCCAGTCCTAACAGCTGCTTCTTTGGCACCATCATATACTTATGTGACAGAAATATGGACTTCACTGTTAATTATAAAATTGTGGTAGTTAGTGGATTTCTTTAAAAATGGAGAGAAAAGAAATTAAGAAGATATTTAAGAAACAGAACATTCCTTTGCAATGGCAGGCTGTTTTTTAGGATCAGAGAGTCTCATGCAACAAAACTGTAAGATCCCTGCTTCTTTTCTACAAATAAGCAGAGCACTTATAACAAGTGCACCATCAGTACTAGCAGCCTCACTGAATTACTGACAGTAACAGTTAGAGCATTTATCTCTAGGACATGACAGATCTGCCTCCAAGCTAACCAGTGAGTTTAAAATTATTCATAGTACAAGTTCTTATGGCATGGTACTGACATTGCATCAGAAATGGGATAGCACCACTAAGTCTTTTTATGTAGATCATTGAAAACTCACAATCTCACAGTGATCTCCTCAACCCCGTAGAAAGGCCCCAGTGCCACATTTTACAGTTTATTGGTGTGCAGAAGCAGCTTGGGATTGGGCAGCTCTTGGTGCTGTGAATGTGTGGTAACCTGAGCTCTACGTCCCTGCAGCATGAATGTGTGACGTTGTCCAGGCTACTTCCCAGCTGTCTCGTATGCAGCGTGGAAACATCCACTGTCTGTGCACCCCTTAACAGTTCTCACTTGAGTGGTGAATGTTGGACTAGATGATCTTTAAAGGTCCCTTTCAACCCAAACCATTCTGATTCTAAGTGTGGATGTTGGGCATTTTTCTGAGGCATAAAGGTCAAGCGAGTTTAGCCAGACTTAGTCTCTGAATGTTAATTTTCTTGTTTTCCTTTCAATCTGTAGAGTTAAATTCTAGCCTTCTAGTAACATCTTTGGGACATGAGTCAGACTTTCCATGGTCAAAATTTCAGTTTGTTTCATTTAACTAAGTGCTGAACAAATGAAACTGTGTTCTAAGGAAATGTGGTGTAATGTCCTACTAGTACCACGATACAATATCTAGCCTTACTCTATGTGCAGTAGAGCCAAAGAATAGAAATATTCTGTTACAAATTTTATTATACCAAATTTCAGTGGTCATTCTACATCAGTATTCGATGTCATACCTACAGAGACTGGAGCTCCATGTCAACTCTTCGATAACTATGACAAAAACTTTCTCACACAAGGTGGTGATGCTAAAAATTCTGTATGAAACAAAAAATCCTGAACAAAAAGTGTTGCAATTTGCTCCTGTTATTTTAGGCCGCAGTAGTACCATTTTCATTATCTGAAATATAACCACCACAAACCTCTTGTGATACTTGAGAGTTATTTATTTTTGTGTGAAAAATTCTGAACAGGATCATGCCAAAATACCACACATAGGAGAAAGGTATAACTTTCAAAAAACTGAGTTTAGCAATGATAGTCATTGTATTGTACTAATATAAAATATAATCTAATGCAGAATGCATGAGTTAAATAAGAACAGGAAACAAAGGCCATAGAAGCTTCTGCCAAGTGTGTGTTGGGGGTTTATTATTACTATTTTGGGCAAATTAAGCTATCAAGGGTGTTCTGGTCCTTTAGAAAGTTGTGGTTTTGACATGCCTGCGTCAAGGCAGTACTCGTTTCATGATTTGTGTAAGAGCTAACAAAATTTTAAAACTGTGAAGTGTTCTGTTTTCTAGAAAGCTGAATGCTTATTTAGCTTTTGGAAGCACAAAGTTGAATTCATGAAGGAAAAGGCTTATTTTCAGAGATTTTTCAGAGGCTTGGTAAAATGTGAGTCTGTCTAATTTTTCACCTAATTTAGGATATTATTGTAATGCATGGTCATAAAAATTGATTCTGTAATGCTCTCATTTGTAAGATGATTTAAGCTAACATGTTTTACTGTGCGCTGAAATGTACTTGAAAGGATTCATGATTCACATGATTAGAAGATCTTATCTGAGGCCATGGTAATGAGCAGCTGAAGAACAGTAACATTTTAAGCTACTACATCTAATTCATAAATGAACGTGAGTATAGTCTGAGCATTTCCACTATTTCCAAAATTGTAGCTCATTTAGGGAAAGATTTTCCTGCTTTCATTTTCAAATTAGCGAGTTCTTCTTGCTCTCTGTCATATGCCTTCTGATGTTCTTTTTCAGATAAGTCAGTTGAACTTCAATTCTTTCATTAGATGGTAGTATTTGTGAGAAGAAAAAAAATCCAATGAATTGAGGCATGAATTAAATTTACAGATAGAGAGATGAGGCATAGATGTGTCTGTATGAACGTGAGGGTTTTGAACAGGAAGTTCTTCCATGACACCACAATGCATACTGTGTGGAGAAATAACTGAGGGCTCAGGGCTTCTTGAGCTCTCCCTGTAAGTTTACGCTGGTAGAAACTATTTCTTTCATTCCTTTTGACATTAGGAATGGTAGGTTGTTGTATTTTTGTTATGCCTATATACTTTTTAGTCATCAACACTTCTTTTATTTGTAATCTGCAATAGTAGAATCAGTTGCTTTCTCTCATTATTCTCAGCAAATGTGCTGAAACCTATAATAGGTTTTATTGAATTTCAGATTCTGAAGATAAATCTGAAGTTCTTCAGGAAAAAAAAACCATTTCAGTTCTGGAACTAATTTCTTGGGGTGTAATGCAGAACTGCTAGCAGAATGTCCAAAGAACTGTTTAATGGAATTCAGATTTTCCCACAGCTTTTAGGTGGTACAGGAATAGTACTTTTAAGCTAAGTCCTTCAGCATATTAGAGAAGATAAGTTATGATTTGTTTTGTCTTTTTTAAGGCACTGCATGTTCTGAGGGGAAAGAAACCCTCAGCCTGCTTGGAATCATTGGGGATTCTTCTGCTTGTATTCTTCACGTAGTGTAATTACGCAGTGGGACTTTTTTTGTAGGATATTGTGGATACTAAAAGTTACATGGGTTCAAAAAGCAACATGTATAAATTCATGAGATAAAGATTCATTAAAAAATATTAAGTGCAAAGACAAAATCTTTGGCTCATAAAGTCCACGAGTTGCAGATTGTTGGAGGCTGGAAGAGTATTTTTCAGAAGCATCACTACGTACTTGCCATGTTCCTATCCTCTTCTGTGGCATCCTCTCTTAACCCCTATCATAAACAGAATCCTGGGCTAGGCTATGGTTGTACTACCTGTTCTTATGACACCAGAATTTTATTTGTGTAGCAGCTTGGCTCGTGTGCAAGTTTCATCTGTGTTACAGCTTGTCTATTTCTAGCAGCAAAAATGAATGGGGTGGTTGTGAGAGTCTGTGTGTGTGTATCTGCCCCAGATGCGAGTCCTAGTTGGAGGGGTCAACACTTGAGAACAGATTCACTACCTTGACATTTCTGACCCCAGATCTCTCATATCTGAAGATACAATATCTCAGATCCCTCCTTCATATTTCCCCATTTGGAAATCTCCTTTCTGATGTTTCTCTTAGTAGAGCTTTAATCCATGACCTGCACCAGCTGCTGCTCTGGTCTCTTCCCAGCCCCCCTAGGAAAACAGAAGGATTGCTGCTCTAACTGAAGACAACAAATTATTAATTTATTTTGTTGATCCATCAGGACTTTGTTTTTTGTCTCTTTGATACATAAACATAGGCAAAGAAGAAGCAACAGGTTTTGGCTCTAGATGCCTCCTTATGCAAATGTGTGAATCTAATTAAAGACCAGGCAGTACATTTTTACAGCAGTAGTATCAGTTCAGTTGCCACACTTTCTGTTCCATGACAGAGTTGTATGCCATAGTAGCAGATATATTCATTTATTGCCCAAGAATAAAAAAAGAAGTCACACAGTTCTTAATGTAAATGAAAATTTCCCATAGATTAAGAAGCAAATATGTCAGCTTGTAAGACTTAGATGGTTGGGGAAGGTATCGGTTTCAGTGTATGTTCATGTTATTGTTTTCTCTCTCTTGTACCCCCTTCTACACTGAAAAAAATTTAAACAAGTCTAACAAAGCCAGCATGGTAACTGAGCAAGACTGTGTGCTCTTAGTAATGCCAACATGATTTACAAATTCATTTCATGTTTGGGTATAATTTTGAAAATGTTTTACTGTTAAAATAATGGCTCTATTCCACACAATTTATTCTTTAAAATCAATATAAAACTTCTTTCAAAACAATTACTGCTCAGGAACAAAGGAATACATGCTATATAATGAGGTTTTAAACATCTGTTGTTTATTTACATGCTGTGCATAAAAGAAAAAAAAAAACAAGTTTTCATTCTGTTGGTCCAAGATGCAAAAAGGTATTAAGTATATTTTTATGATAATTTCTATTGTTAGTAACAGCCGCCCACACTTTTTGGTAGCCGTCACTATCATACTTAGCTTTACAGACTCTTTATTTTGGCTTTATACTACATTATCTGGCTACAATAAGCAAGGCAGAAAAACAAACCAAATGGCAAGTTTCAATTTTTATAAGCATGCATTAAAATAAACCTGAATTTAAATCAGTCTAAACAAGACTGCTCAATGTCTGACTCTGCTAGACATTAGATAATAAAGGTAAAGAGCATTTTTCAAGATGACAGATGTTAGTTATTTTGTGTCTTATCATCCAAGTTATAAATGGGAAGTGGTATACTAATGACATGGGGTTTTTCTCTATTTTTTTTTTTAATTTCTGGGAGGTTATTTGACTTGAGGAAAGTGTGTAGTAGTCTTTTTTTTCAAACAAGAGTTTTTGTTCTTTTTTAGTTTTAAAAATCTAGAAGTAATAGCTGACAGTCCAAAACTAATTAAAATGATTTAGTAGATAAATTAGATTAAATCTGTCTTGGATCATTTACCTGCAGTTCATCCATTGTGATACTTTTTCATAGGTTTGTTACCAAATGAATGTAGTAAAAACCCAGAAAAGCAATTACAGTTTCCAATCTGAAATCCATCAGCACTGAGACTGTTAGGAAGAAAATATCTGAGGTGTGACTCAAGGTAAAGTACGGTTCAAAGAGGAAAAATCAGACAGCACTAAAACACAGAATGTACCTTTGTTAATAATTAGATGCCACAAGCTAAAAGGGCTGATGTTCCTTGTCCTGGGACATGTTCTTGTGAACATATCTTGATTTTATCTCCCTTTCAGTGTGTTTTGAGATTCTGTTTCTTTCAAAAGAATAATCAGCAGTGCTACTGCTCTAAACTGCATCTGAGCTATGCTGAATGATAGTTCATTTCAGCCTTGGTTTTTCTTCCCATATTCATTTTTCATCTGTGATTTGAAAAAGAAGTAATTTCATAGATGATTATTTATAGCCAAGCAGATATGAGTAAGGCAGATGGGGAACATGTGTTTAAAAGTAGCAGTAAATGTGATTTCAGTAGTGTTTTATTCACTGCTTTCGTGTTTTCTTTATCATGTATTAGAGAACCATAATATCATGTGGTATTAGTGGTAGAGCTGTGACATTGCTGTAAGGTTGTTTTTCAGTTGCAGTTGCTCATCAGGCTGGGAAAA
>WAAD01022431.1:0-22372 GCA_013389945.1 Fregata magnificens
TTACATTCTGCTTCTTTGTATTTTCCTTTAGCACTTCGTTTTATTAAGATGTAGCATTTTTGGTATGAAACTATTTCCTTGGTAAATGAAACCATTATGTTTTTATAGCTAGCTTCAGAGTCTGGGTTTTTTTTGTTTGCTTGTTTATTTTTAATTTACACAAACAGACATGAGAATATTATTTTTTTTGACTGGTTTTATACTTTACTAAGAGTGTTTGCAAAGTTCACAAAATCAGAGCTTATTAATGCAAGAAAATGGTATCACTTTAGCAGTTACACTTCTCTGCACTGTGCCATTTGTTTAAGATTATCAGCAGCTTATAAGTGTTGCCCTTGAATTTGTTAGGAGGATCTAAAGTGACTTGGACCACATGCTGAAGACTACTCCATCACTGCTCCTGCTCTATCTGTTCTGTTGGTAGAAAGATTAATTTCCCAGTATTGTGATTCTAAGAGCTTTCACAAGTATTAAATTGATTTAAAAGACAACCAGTCATGTAGTACAGAGCTACAACTCCATCACAGAAATCTTAGAGCACAGAAGTAGGGCTTAAGTTTGCACGCTTGATTGCCAGAAACCTAAAATAGACTTTTTGTTTTAATTACAATCATTCTTGTATGCTAATACTTTTATGTAAGGGCTAATCCATAAATCAGACTATCCAATGCAATATATGCTTATTCTCTTTATCTAACACAATAACAATGTTCACATCATATAACTATTAATTAGAAGGCATAAAGACAAAAATATTACTAGATACCAAATGACATGATCTTGCTAACAGCTATAGATATAACAACTTTGTTTATACCCATAAACATTTGAAGAAGGGAGGTTTCAGTAAAGTGGCTAGAGACAAACTTTTCAAAAATTATTAGTCATCTTTTTAGTCCTTTGGTTTCCTAGAAAAAGTGAAAGAAACATTGAAAAAGTGATCAATTTGATTTAGAAAGATGAATTTAAAATTACGCTAACCTAGGGTGTTTATGAAGAGCAGTGTGCTGTGGTTTAACTGAGACATCTAAATTAAAAGTATAGGTGCCCCAGGCATCTTTCTTTTTGGCATAGACTGCGCTTTTAAAGTGCCTATTTCTATCTGATTGTGAAGATAGGTACTTCAAATTTAAACATCTAATTTTTAGATAGTTACAACTGGCTGAGATGAATCCTTCCCACTCTCTGTGTCAGTATAAGTAATTTTCTGGCTATGGAGTATCATGATACAAGCCTCAGACAAACAAACCCTCATTTTCAGCATACTTCACCCATCACGGAAAGCACAAAAACCGGGTGAACCAGTAGTATATAGAATCATAGAACAGCCCAAGTTGGAAGGGGTCTCAAAAGATCTCCTGGTCCAACCTTTCACGGGAAGGGAAGCCTGGATGAGATTATCTAGCACCCTGTCCAATTGCATCTTGAAAACCTCAGGAAGAAAGAGCACAGAATCAGGTTAGAAATCAATGATAACTTGAATTCATAAATTGACAGAGAGTTCTAACACAGATATGTGTAGATGACAGTGTGGAGCAAAGAATTCCGCTTTGTGGTTCCCCCACCTGTCCACCCAATGGTCTTACTGCAGCTGTGATTTGAAACACAGATGTGTGGACTACATGGGGTAATAGGAAAACTCATGTATAAACATATCATTGTTAACCACAGTAAAAATGAAAAGAGACTGAATTCAGTGGTACAGATTTGCTCTCACTCTTGAATTCATATTGTTAATTTTTTTTATAGTGCTATAATTGTTTGATTTTCCTGTTCTGAAAAACAATGATACTGAAGAAACCTTAAGAGATACTCAAGGGTTGGAAGCTGTCTAAAACCTAGACATGGACCACACAGAGATATTCCCTGTGCTTCAGGAGCTTGTCTTTGAAATAGATTAAATGTTCTAGCTACAAATACGAGATTCTTTAGCACCTTAGCATTTGAAGAATGGATTATCAGCAGCAGAAATGATGTTTTCTTTGTGCAAATAGAATAGAAAAATGAGTTTCAAATTATGGTTATCTAAATTTGGATATGTGCAAAGTTGTATCAAATGATTAAAACACCAAGAAAGTTAAACTGAAGTATATAAAAACTATTGATAAGCAAATATCATTTCAACAAAACAATAAAGCTTATGGTAATTTAATTACATATTTGAAGGTAATGAAAACTTGCACTCAAGAGGAAAGCACAAGCAATGCAGATGTTAAAAAGTGATGTAATCTTTAAAAAGTAACTTGGAATGCAGGTCTTTCTTTTCTATCCGTAGGATGAACAGCTTTATTTTTTATATTCAACTTCACTACTTAATTCAAGACATATGACTACCCTGTCTCTAAACACTAACTACTACACTAAGTCATATTTCACTGGTACTTCAACAGCACTTTCATTGTCTCCTTTTTCCTGATCTGATTTTTTAAGTATTTCACAAGTAGAACAAACATACACTGCATCAGTAATTCAACAGGATTGGTCTTGAGGTTTGCAAGATTATTTTTATTTTTAAATCTTCCAGATGATGTCACAGTAGAAACACTTAGATGCTGAGAATTTTAGACTGTGTCCCTATTTGAGAACCTAGAAGGAATTGAATTTTTTGTAAAACCCATCCTCAGTCTTGTTCTGAAAACCTGATTCTAAGCACTGAACGATCTGCCTTTAATAAAAAAAAGAGGTAATAAGGAAATTCATATTTCATTTCCAGCTGCGCAGACTGCAGCAACAATTAATCAAAAAACATACCAATGTAACAAATTAATTTCCATCTGAATAATCAGAAAGCTCTAAAAAAAATCCAGAATATTGTGCATATACCCTGTAATAGGTTTTGTTATCCCAACCATTTGTTCTGTACTATAGCAAAAGTATTTTTTCCTACCTGTCAAAAAACCTATTTTGTCTTTATTCTTTTAAAATAGCAAGTCAGTTTGGCAGCAGCTACAATATCTTTTTCCCAAGTCATTATTCTCCCATTGCTAGTGTTAATTAATAAGTTTCAAAATATTATATTATATGTTATCCTTTAAAATATGCAAATTCTTGGAACATATCCGCTCTTTCTATAATATTACCAGACTTGTATAACCTCTACTAATCTGCCTCATTTATTAATAATAATAGGAAACAGATCAGTTCTAATTCATGTCTCAGCTGCATGCAAGAACTGAGAACATTAGGAACATTCACAATGGGCATGTGCTGTAATCCATCTGCCACAAGCTTATGCTGTCAGTGCTAGATGAGGGGGATGTGACACATTATATTAACTTCCAACATTTTCCCAGCCGCTGTGATACTGGAAAAAAAAAAGGATTGCATTACCTGTTCCAGATAGATTCACCACCCTAAAAATGTAGCATCAAGAATAAAACTATTTTGTATGATTTTACTTTCAGAGCTAAAAACTAACTTAAAAAATAGTGTAGAAGTATAATTTTTTATTTTTTGTATATTTTTTTTAGGGTGAACAAATGAACAGGATTGTTTTTCTGACTTTTCATAATTTATAATTGCTTGATGTGCTCCCATACTTGAAATGACAGAATTGAAAACTCATGCTTCTCTGAATCACCCAAACTAATATTCATTATGAGCACAATGTGACATGAAAATGGACTTTTAAGACTAAATTCATACACCATGGGAAGGGTTTTCCAAAGTGTTTATTCTAAGCATAACTTTATTCCAGTGCAGTTTTCTGAAGCTAAAGGGCTAAAAACTTGCAGAAAACAACCTCCATATTAAAAACCCTTAGATTTTTTTCAAGTATAAGTACAATACATAAAACACACAGAGTAGTGTATGAGTTTGTGTGTGTAAGTATGTGTGTATACAGGAAAGCTATCAGAAAAGTATTTTTTGCTATGGTAGCAATTAGCAAGTGGATAGCACGTTGGGGTTTTTGCCATTTGAACTTACCATTGGTGTTATATTCAAGTCCAAAAATATTTATTGTTAAATAATCATTAATCTATTTAATTTATAGATTTGAAAATGGACCGTATGTAATTGCAATGGATTGGAAAGTCTTAGAGAATGCTTTAATAAGGATCAAGTACAACAATCAAATCAAGCGTCACAATACTTGTGTTTGTGGGCATGTATAAATTCACAGGAAAAGTGTGCTTAACTTTCACCTTTTGGGGCAAAAGGCTAAATCACCTAACAAGAAGAGTACAATTTTCATGTAAGAGGACATAGCTAATTCACAAATGGAAGATTTTTTTTTTCTTTTTTTTTTTTTTTTTAATAACTAGCACGTACCCAGTTACTTAGATTTCTTTCTCTTTTTTGAATTTTCTCTTCATACTACTGACTCCTCCTATTATTATTTTGATTTTTTAAAAAATGTTAGAAAAGTCTTTTGAATCCACTGGAGTGATTCTGATTCCAAGGAAAAGCTATACAAAATTTTCTATACAGCTTCATAATTCTGCAGTTCGTCAGTGTAGAAATATAAAGCCTTACCAGCTTTAACAGTAAAGAAAGATGTAATCCCTAGTGACATTTGACTTTTTTATTGATCTTTTACTAAGTCATACTGTTTCATACTGTGTGAAAAATGTTTATATAAGGGTCAAAAACATAGATAAGATTGAAGATGATATCTGTTGTCTGTTATTTTTTGCCCCTTCAGAACACATTTGGAGAGTGTGATGGCAATGCTTGTGATGCGACATATCCTGGTGGAAGAGTTAGGTAATAAAGGTCCCCAGCTTTCAATCATGATACTGACTTTAAGTATTTTTTCATTGTAAAGTGTCTGGCAATTGTCAACAGTGTGACAGAGTTACTTGTTTAATCAGTAATGTATGCCATATTTCACAGTTTAGCTAATTCTTCTGCATTTGCCGTTTGACACTTGCAGTTGGAAATTTCTACTGTTTAGCTCATAAAAGTGCAAAAAACCTGGTATGTATCAGTAAAACAATCAATTTCTTAAAGCCTGTGCATATAAAAGATTAGAGCTATCATGGAGTCACAAGTATAAATCAAATAAACTGTATCCTTCTTGGTACACACACACACACAAATGTGATTGTGTTGCTGTTTGTACAGTGCCTGACCTGTCTGATAATTTAGGCATCATTTTAATAAAATTATTATTTTTATATAAATATTTTTATTCACCTTTTTCAGATATTATTTGATCATGTTTCTTTTGGACTGCGTTAGTCCAAAAGGAATTTTAGTTTTAAAGATTTTGTTGGGGGGTGTGTGTGGCCATTGGCTCTTTTTAACCTAGTCCCTATCTATAAAATGACTTCTTGTTTTGAAAAGCTCCAAACCACTGAGTTAGCCACATTCACTGGTTTATTTTTAAAATTTTCTGCACTTATAAATAAGTATGCTACAACAGGACCTTTATGACCTGTACCAAATAATTGAAATAATGAATCTCTTTTACTTCTTTTATCCCTCTTGTTCTTCCCCGCCCCCCCACAAAGGTCTGAAAAGCAGTATCATTATCTTGTGGTTTTGTTCTTAACATTTATGTTATTAAGTGTTAAAAAATGAACCTGTTCACCAAAACAAATACCTAGCATCCTGACCAATACTCATCTCACTGCTTCTTTGTATTCCAAATGAGACTTCTTGCATCAGTCTGTTGTATTTTCTCTTATACTTAGCTTGTGAAATGTCTGGGATAAGTTCATCTTTTTGTTTGGTGTTTGTACTGCTCAAGGGAGACCTAGACTATGACAAGGGCCCCTAGGCAGTACACTTATATAAAAGGTAATTCAGGAAAGGGAGCATATTTCAATGTGACACATCTAACAAAATGGAAATTCTACAAAATAATAGATAAGACATCACTACATATAAAATCATGAACTTTCCAGAGACTAAAGCAATTCAATGCAGGTCAAATATGAATACTGCAAATCAAGAATGTGGGCAGAACCTAGTGTTAGCATAAATGAGTCTCATATCTTTCTATTTAAAAAGTACATATATGAGTATTACTGAAATTTTTATTTTGCTTAAATGATAATTGTGGTGGACCCCAGCTGGCAGGTTAGTCCCCACCCAGTCACTTGCTTACTCCCCGCCAGTTTTATTCCTGGGCATGAAGTTATATGCTGTGGGATATCCCCTCGGTCAGTTGGGGTCATCTGTCCCAGTTGTGTCCCCTCCCAGCCTCTTGCCCACCCCCAGCTTACTTGTTGGGCGACAGAGTGAGGCTTTAATGCTGTGCAAGCACTGTTCAACCAAAGCTAAAACTCTGGTGTGCTATCAACACTGTTTTGGTCACAAATCTAAAACACAGCCATAGAGGCTGCTATGAAGAAAGCTAACTCCATCGCAGCCAGATCCAGTACGATAATGAAGGACTTGACTTCTTTTTTCCTTTTTTTAATCTGTGATCATTAAAACACTATATTTATTGACTTTCTTAAATATAAAACCGGTTTTTGAGAAATTTTATTGCTTCTTGAGAAAGCAAAGTGTATACAGAATTTCCTGTCCCTCTTCTAATTGCACAGAAAAATCTAAAAATGAAGTATAAGGTTTCTGGTCACAATAACATGTTTTTATACTTTAACTAATATTCTCTTGTTGTTCATTAATTCCATGGCTGAAGTGAAAATATAGGGGGAAATCTTCAAATGAGAATATTGAGAAACCGTGAACAATAATTATTTGGGTTTTTTTTTTATGTATGCTAATATGTGACAGTGTTTCATGGGTGTTTAGTTAACAGGTCTGTTCTTCTGTGAATCATATAATTTATTCTGAGTGTGCAATAGGTCTCAAACAATAATTATGTAGTGAGAAAACACTTGCAGATAAATAGCAAGCTCTGGTACCATTCTGCTATGTTATGGTAATCCTAGAAAGGTAAGGAAATAAAGCAAAGAAATAAAAACCAAGCTACATCAAATTACATGTTTCCTATTCTTAGATTGTAAAAAAAAGGTAACTTTATTCAAAAACACATACATTTGTGTATATTTCGCTTGGAAGATTTCTGTATATTTTGTTTCAGGAGATGCCATATTTATATTGCCACTCACATACATGAAATCCCACCTTTGTTTTAGAAATCACTAGATATGATGAGAGATGTTTTGAAATATCAACATGAAGTATGTATATGCCAAAACATCCAGCAAGCAGAGAATTATTTAATACATCACCTTAGCAATGAAACCCAAGTTTAGTCTCTTACAAAGGTACTTAATACCAGGCTAGAAGCCATCTGGGTGTAAGAAATGCCTCAGTTAAACCTACAAAATAGTAAATAATACAGGGAATGATAGATAGAGAACATGTGGTGAGAGATCTTTGAAGGGAAGCTTTAGTTACACTTCAGTTGAGCCTAGCAATTATACAGCAAATGATTCCTGGCCTTTGTTAAAGGAAATAGGCTAGACTCCTTTATTTATCCAAGAATGTAAACAGAGAAGTCCATTGGACAGATGGAAATCCTGCAGCATTTGAAAGGCTGGAAAACTCTATAGGGCTTCTAGTGATATACCTGATAATATTAATAGGGCTGGCACTGAGATACAAAATAGCCTGAATGAAAGAAATTCTAACTACTCTTGGTACCTTAGACAACAAGAAGTTTGAAAGTGTTTGTAGATATGCCGAGTACGAAGAACACAATAATTTAGAAAGAAATCCATATACCAGTTTTGTGTCTGTATGACATAGCCAATGCAGAAGATATGTAAGAGCAGCATGGTTCGGCTTACTCACTGTTTGTAAAGCAGCACTTTTAGCATGTCACAGTTATAAGGTGTCAGAGAATATCCAACAGTATCACTTAATATGTTACTGGATCTGATTCCGTTTTGTTTTTTTTTCACTTCATGAATTTTCAGAAGTATGTTTTTTACTCTTCAGATAAGTAACAGTTCAAAACCTCAGAGTTAAAACAAAGTAGAAAGATGTATGTAGGTTTGAGGTGTACTACACCCCCTCCATTTTACTTGGAGACTACATGTTGATGCAAGCTCACCCAAATTTCTGACCAGGCTCATTTAGGCATTTTAGAAACTCTGGAAAGCATTTTATTTGATAGTAAACCGGTTTATTACACATGCTTACTCTTGAAAACTGACAAGCCCTTTTAAGTTTCACCACAGAATTTTCATTTAGTTCTAAAAGTAAATTAATAATTTATTTTTAATTAAGTAGAAATAATACACTAATTAGAGCAGAAATTACATTGTCTGCTTGCACTATTGCTTCACTCTAGCTATATGTTTTCCTCTGTCTTTATCAGTACTGTCTGTTTTCAACTCTGTGGTACGTTAGGTTCTTGAATCTGAAATGCTGTCAGTTATCTTCCTGTTTCACACACTGCCAAACTCCTGAGGCTTGCAATACACATGGAAGATGCATGAATAGTTCCATATATTCTAAGAAAAAAAAAAAAAATAGAAGTAACAATAACATATAATATTGCATTTGAACAAAGGTTCAAAGGGGAACTTTGAAATGAGATTCAACTGTGACATAAAAGTTAGAAAATACTTTGTTTTTCTAAGTACTCTTTATAAAAACAAATAATAAGCATTTTTTCAATATTTATATTTGCAGTCAGATTCCTCTGCAACTTAAACTGTCTATGCTAGCTGTCTATGCTTTCTCTACTATTAATAGCGAGAGATAATCACCCCCAGAATGGAATTGCTCCTATTTTAAGAGAGGTATCTAACATATCCATTTTAATGTAAGGAAAAACTATATAAATTGGACCTTTATATCTTGGCAGACAAAAGATAGCAGGGAGACATTGAACAGGGAACTGAGGTTTTAATCATTTTATTAAGAAAAGATTTATAAGACATTAAATGAAATTATTGAGTAGTATATTTAAGAACCCATAAAATACATAGTTAAGCTACAGAACTCTTTGCCTTATTAGACAATGGAAGAAAAATCCATCAAATCTTTAACAAATACAAAGAGAAACATAAAAAGTCTGACTCCAGAAATCCCCTAACAATGGAATTTTGGCAAGTGAGGAAGGTATTCTGGGGGAAGTATTATTTCATATGTTCTTAGAATTTTTCTGGTACAGGTAATAACTGTTAGAAGTAGTTATTAGTTATTCTAATAATTAGTTACTTATATATGTACTTATTTATATTAGTGTACATGTGTGTGTGTGTGTGTACACACCTAGTTAATTATTACACTGATAATTAGTTACTCTAATAAACTCTAATAATGTTAGAAATGTGATACTTGGCTGCATGTGTAGCCTGACATTGTGCTGCTGCACCAAGATCATTACCTATATGGCTAACTTGGACAGTAAATATTTAATGGCTAAAGTTAGTTGAAGAATTACAACATTAAATGGCTAATTGAGAAGAGAGAGAGAAAATAAAAAGTGTTTTTTTAATTCATAGGACCAAAGTGGAATCCCGATTATGACTTATATGGAAGCTGGGAGAAAAATTTGTGTTCCAGAGGACCCATTCTGATTTAGATTTAGTTCTCAGTAATTTTCAAAATTAGAAAAACACATTGCCTAATATGTGTAGGTAAAAAATTCCGAGAAAATCGTACTCTTTGGGTGGTTGCACTGTAAAGTGGAATCAATCACATGACATTTCTTATTTCTGGCATGATCCAAAATGCTAAGAATAAGTAATATTAATGTTATTGGAAGCTGCTAATGATGTAGTATATAGTTTCTGCCTCAGACTTTCAATTTTATAGTGCGCAAACAGTGTCCTTAAAGGTTTCATTTTAACTGTATGAATTAAACTGAGATGATAATTCTAATCACTCTGAGCTCCCAATAAATTTAAGGAAATACAATAGGCACTTTCATCAAGCAACTCACCCTATCTAAGAGCTCAGTCTTACTCTGGAGGGGCATGAGTCTTCCCATTGCATGACTATAGAGACAGTTAAAGGAAATTTCTTCAGCAAAATTTGAGTTTATATGCAGAAGAATTAGTTTGCAAAACCACTTCATACTGTTCAAAATAATCTAGAATTTTAATTTAGTCATGAGTTACATTTCAGGATAAGAAAGATTTATATTCATGTATCTACGTCTCTTTTATAATTAGTTTGGCTGAAACATATTCTTTTAGTTTCCTAAAATGCCAATGATGAGAATTATTTTAACTGAAGGTTTTGATCAGGAAGGAGAAGTGAATATTAGAATTATAGAACCATAATTTAATCCACACTTCATTAAAAGCCACAGCCTAGAGAGCTAGCTTCAGTTTCATTGCTATGAACTTGAGGTGTTTCAATTATGCTAAAATTCTCATTCTGAATCTGTATTTTTGTTCCTTAGAAAATATAGTTTTATTATCATTAACCTGTGCTTTTATTTCTTTTTCTTGGATAATAATGCCAAAGGCATATTCACATTTGTCATAAACTGTTTCAAAAGCTATTCACTTTTTACACCTAAAAAACTGTTTCATATTCTGCAGTATTTGCAAATGGCTGTGTGCTTCACAAAAAGCCTTATACTGAATTGTCTACAAGATAAAATAGTGTCTTTTTAAAATGTAGAAGCTTCAACAGTAGTATTGTGAAGAATCTCAATATTAATCACATTCCTATAGCAGTCTTGTTTAACTATTCAGCAACATGCATTAAAAATCAGTCACTAACAACATCTGCATCTGAATTTAGGATACTTTGAGTCATATTTTATTGACAATTGTTAATAAAGATACTATCCATAATCATGACAAACAACAAAATCAGTTGATACACTATATCTTAATATTTTAAATATCTCAACCAGAAGCATAGTAAAAAATATCTTAACAAATTTTGACTATATCTAATGGATCTGAAAACAGTAATACCATCACTTTATTAAAATGAACAGGTGAACTGTTAGGATAGGAGTGATAGAATCCAGAAGAAGAAAGATAAATATTATAGATTTTGCGACAAAGAGTAAGAGATACTTCACAGTCCAAAACATTAGTTTTCATCCCTCTTTACCTTTCATATTTGACTAGGAACTGCTTCCACTAATGAACATGGCATCAGATTAATTTCTGCCTTTGACGAAACACATTTATAATGTACAGATTATATGATCCAGTTTAGGAACCATGGTAGTCTGCAGTCTGCCTTGCTTCAAAACCTAATTTGCACCTATATTTTCAGTATCTAGTAAACTAGTTCTCCTTAAGTAAGCTCCCTGTATGACGAGTTGAATAAGCTAAACACTTTTGTGTGTAGCACAGAACAAACCTGTCTGTCTAGGGTGCCTAAATGTACATACTTTCAGTAAACATGGAGGTAGGATTCAGTTGCCTAAACATCAGTCTTTAGAATCATTTTAGACTTGGTGGAACATCCTGTCTGGTCCCTAGCTCCTCCACTCCAGACAAGTGTGTGTCTCCCATAAGTCTTCTGTCCAATCTGCAGTCCTATGCAGATGTCTTGACATTCTAGGATATCTAAGGTAATAATAATAATAATGATAAAAGCATATTTTTAGCAAAATGAATCCATGAGAGCTGATTCTTTGAGATGTAGATAACTACATTTTAAGGGCTCAACTCAGTTACCCATACACAGGTGCTTATGCCGTTAGAAGTACCTAGCATATCTGAGAAATCTCAATGCTATGAGGCTAGCAGAATCCCTTGGGATAGTTTTGATATATATGTATGTGAGTGGCATGTAAATGAAACCTGCCCCATTCTAAAGATCTAGCTGGAGATGACACTGAGTACTGCGGGGCATTTCAAATACTAGTAGCTTATGGGCACGCAAATGAATTGAAGCCTGATAGGTAGGATAAGAATCAACTCCAAATTAAGATCCCTAAATCTGTGTGTCTATACATGGGTATTAAAGCTCCCATTATAATTAGTGGAAATCTAAACCTCAATTCAGCTGCCAACTGTACACATCTAGTGTCAACTGTCAAATCCTAAAGTACCTGAGATATCTACACTGAGCTGGGTCATAATGCCGCAGGTCTTAAAGAAGATGGATGTTCTTCTGGAGCAGAAACTGACAGTATATCCCAGATGTGGAAACCTTTTGCATTCTGGGGTAAGTAACTGAGTCTCACTCCTCCGAGTGAGAGTCCCTCATCAGGTGAGGTGCTCTTTAGGTTTCATTCACTGTAACTAGACCATTGTCCATGATAATGGCGGGTCAGAATCCTGCCTTACATGTCAGCAGGTATACGTAGATCCCTAAATATAAATGGCTTGATCTTTACCACATCTAAAATTGTGATGAATGGAAATATTGGTTCACCAAAGCTGCATATACAGATCTGAGAGCTAAGACACTTCCCAATTCCAGGTACGCATCAATTGAACCCAAATACTCCAGCAGACTGGGAATTGAAGTGCTCACAACAGGTTCTCCTACCTGAACAAACTGGAACTGAGGGCTGAAAGGTGAAGAGGCATATACATTCACTTCAGTATAGGTGCAGCTGAAGTATCTGAAATTGGAAGTAACTGGTATTGCCAAGTTTCACCTCATGGCTGAAAGATATTACTAAAAAAACTAACCTGAGTGAAAGAAATTCTAATTGCTCTTGGTACCTTAGACAATAACTCCTCATCTTGGTTGGGTGGTCTGTAAGAAACTCCCACCTTGCTATCACCCCTATTGGTCTCTTGTCTGATCCTAATCAAAAAGCTTTCAACTTGCCTGTCATCCATCCCATACAACAACTGTACATTTGACCTGCTTCTTCAGATAGAGGGCAACAGCCTGACCCTCATCTTCCCTGCCTGTCTTTCCTGAAGAGCCTGTCTTCATCCACTGTAGCACTCCAGCTATGTGAGCTGTTCCATCATGTCTTAGTTATTCCAAAGTATTATAGTACGTGACTGTATCAGTTGCTCTAGTTACTCTTGTTTGTTTCTCAGGCAGTGTGCATTTGGGCATGTACATTTGAGACAGGTGTTCTTTTGCCCCAATTTGCTGTTCCTGAGGTCTCTTGTAACTGTCTTTATGCAGCCTTTTCTTTCCACCCTCATCAACCATTTCCTCACTTAACTGTGTGTTTTCATCTCCCTCCCTCATTATTCCCAGTTTAAAGCTCTCCTCACCAGCTTCACCAACCTGTTGGCAGAGATGCTTTTGCTGTATTTGATCTGGCACAGTCCATCTCTTTGTAGTAGTCATCAGTGCTCAAAGAGTTTTAACTGGACTCCAATGCCCTCAAGCCTTACATCCAAAGCCAAATAGTCACTCTTGATATGCTTGATATCACTGCAGAAGTATCATTGGTGCCCACACAGATGAGCAGCAAGGAGGCTTAGTCCAAGCGTTGGACCAATGTCAGTGGTCTTTTCACAACATTCCTGATCCAAGACCCCGGTAAGCAGTAATGCATCCCCAGGCAGCAGGTCAGGTTGGCAGATGGGGACTTCGATTTCCTACGGTCAGGAATCTCCCATAAGTACTACCCACTGCTTCCTCCTGATGCAGATGTACCCACTGCGGTGCCTACCCAGGAAGAGCTTTATCCTCCGTGTGTGACACCAAGGCACTAAACCTATTCTGCCGTTGCAGGTTTAGGTGGAGAAGGAGCTGTCCTCCTGCTGCCAGAAGTCACATGCTCCCAGCTTTCACCATCGAAGGAGTCTCCATTTGTCACCTGAATGAGTACAGTCTCTGGCTGTTCCTCCTTCTGTGCAGCTGGGGGCTTGGGCTCTTGTCTCTGCAGGGTCTCTGTAAGGATCCTGTCAATCTCTTTTTCATTTTTCCTGATGCTGCACAGTCTGCTCACCTCCTCCCACAACTTCTTTACTAGGTGACACAGCTTCTCAGCCAGAGAACAGAAGCAGGCATGGGGCACCATCTTCAGTTGCTTCAGACTCAGTGGGAGACCCCTGGACTCCCTGCAGCCCAAGCTTTGTCTGAGAGGAAGTCTCTGATGTGCTGGGGTAGTTGGTTTTGTTGGAGCTTGGGTATCGTGCTCTGTGGCACATCACCACATGTTGAGCAGTCTCATGCTGTCCTCAGTAGTGGCTGGCTCCCTTCCACATGCCTTTCTGCACAAACTGCTGTGCAAACTATTGCATCTGTGAGCTGCTTCTGTTTGCTGTGCTCATGTTTGATGGTCACCCTCACTTTAGACTGCAGGGATATTGGCCAAGGGTGTGCTGGGGGTGCAGATTTTGCTTTGGCTAGATTTATCACATTACCAACAACAAAACGACATGGCAGGGAAAAAAAGCACTCAAAAATTACTGCAGAGAAAGAGACTTTAAATTTTTTTTAAGTAAAACTAACATGCATTTAAGCTAGACATCACTGTCAATGTCTGGCACAGCTCAGCATATTTGCTTTTATGTCTAGTATGCTGGTTTTGCATATTCCATACCATATTATGTCATGTTCAGCAATAAAAAGCTGGGGGAAGAAGAAGGAAGGGGGACATTCGGAGTTATGGTGTTTTGTCTTCCCAGGTAACCGTTATGCATAATGGAGCCCTGCTTTCCTGGAGATGGCTGAACACCTGCCTGTCGATGGGAAGTGGTGAAGGGATTCCTTGTCTTGCTTCGCTTGTGTGTGTGGCTTTTGCTTTCCCTATTAAGCTGTCTTTACCTCAAACCATGAGTTTTTGCACTTTTACCCTCCTGATTTTTTGTCCCATCCCACTGTGACAGGAGTGAATGAGCAGCTGTGTGGTACTTAGTTGCTGGCCAGGAGTAAGCCATGACATCTAGCTGTACTGGCTCTTTAGCCCTGTGTCCCCTGTTGCTTATCACTTGGGTCTGGGGATTTCAGATTTCCCCTTTGGGACCATCACAGGCTTGACAACCCTCAGAGGAATCTTTCTGGAGAGCTGGCTGCAGGGTGAGACACCAGGGATGGCCCTACAGAGTCATTTCTGTGCTTGTAGTCACAGAATTGCTGTAGGTGGGAAGGGACTTCTGCAAATCGTCTAGTCCAATCCCCTCTGCTCAGAGCACAGTCAGCCACTGCAGGTTGCTCAAGGCCCTGTCCTGTTGGGTTTCAAAGGACAGAGACTCCATAACCTCTCAGGACAACTCATTCCAATTTTTGACCACCTTCACCCTAAAAATGTTCTTATGTTTAAATGCAATTTCATCTATTTCAATTTGTCTCCACTGCCCCTTGTCCTGTCACCTGGCTACAACTTCTTTACTGCCCCTCATCAAGTGTTTATGCAGACTGATAGGATGGCCCTGAGCCTCTTCTTCTCCAGGATGAACACTCCCAGCTCTCTCAGCCTCTCCTCACTTGGCTGTTGCTCCAAGCCCTCAATCATCTCAGTGGACCTGCTCTAGGTTATCCATGTCTCTCTCATGCTGGGGAGCCTGAACCTGGACCCAGCACTCCAGATGTGGCCTCACCAAGGGGAAGGATCACCTCCCTCCCTCCCAGGAGGGGAAGAACAGCCTCCCTCAACCTGCTGAAAATGCTTTTCATAATGCAGGGCAGGAGGCTCTTGGCTTTCTTTGCCACAAAAGCAGTTCTCCATGATTCCACCGCAATCAGATTGGATAAAGAATTCAGTCTCTGGGAGAGCTCTGGTGGGCATTAAGCTTGTTTTCAGTGTTTGCTGGCAAGGAATATAGGACTATGGGACTATAGGATGGAGATGGAGAAGGAAGAGAGCACCCATAATCTGGTGTCTGGTGTCCCTGCATGCTACAAGCAGGGTGAGGGACCATTCAACAGAAACTCCTTGCCTGAGAATGTGGTCATAGGGCCCCTTTAAATCCCCTAGGTGTGCCATATGTGCCATGTGAGACAGACAGGAGGGGTGTATTGCATAACATGCTGCCTAGTCATATGGGTGGATGCGTAGGAATGTCTGTAGGATACATTTCGTGTTGGGGCCTGTGCCATGTAGCTTGCAGTGAGGATGAGTGCAGCATTTTAAGGCACAGTAAATTGCTAGCCTAGGCACGAGCTGTGCCATGCCAGCTGGTCTCAGTGCCAGGCATTTACTGTACTCATATAGATGTGGCTATAGAAACAAAATTCAAGTGATTATTCTAAATGTTTTATCTTCATTGTCTCCAAGTCTTATCTTTCTCCAGAGAGTGAACAGTTCCTGACATAACCTTCAAGTTCCAGTCCACACAAACTGACTTTTCTAAAAAGATGCCACAAACACAATGTATTTTAGATGCCAAGAGGAGTTTAAGATTGGAAAGGCAGAAATATTTATTTTAGGTTAGTAGAATATTGCATTAGGTGATCCGTTGTATCTTATATTTGTCCAGATAAAGGACATTATTTTTAGCTAAAGTACATTGCTTTAAATGGAAGAAATTCACAATGAATTTTAAGAAATACTACTTTACGGTAGGTGGTCCACAGGTGGAATATCTAGGAACCAAAGAGAATAAATGTTTTTAGGTAATCAATGAATGCATTGACTTTAAGTGAAGGGTACTGAAGGGTGCTGGTAAGCTGGCAAAGCTCAGGTTTGTGTATAGTCAGCCACACTAGCTAAATGCCAGAAGGGAATTCCTGACTGAGCATCCTAATTTCTTCCTAGATTTGCAGTGATTTATTTCATATAGAATTGCTTTTTTTGTTTCCGCATAAACAAGCAATGAATGGTTGTTCTTTTATATTTTTAACATTTAGTCCCTATGGGTTGGTGTGGACAAATTACTTGGCAAATTATCCTATTGCCTACATCTAATTCAACATTGCTATGTACAGTACTATTTTTTATGCCTTTGAAAATACAAAATAAATCTCAAGTCAAAACCATGCAATTCTCTTACAAGATGTAAACAAGCTGTTGTGATTTTTTGGAAATGCCTTTCACGAATACAGTCTTCATTGGGGATCCCACATGCAGATGTTCAGAAGGAGCATACATCTGGCTGTATTAGTCTTTGGTTTATATGTTGAACATGTACTTTTCCATGACAGATTTCAGACAGCCAGTTCCTACATATGTATACACAGGAGCATTCAGCCTAAGAAAAAAGGCTGGGCAGTTTATATGACTAATTACAGTGTATACAAATATGTATTTGTATATATTAATAAAATATAGACTATGTTTATAGTCCCAAGAAAGAGATTTGTGGAACAACATTTCTTTTTAACTAGTCTGAATCTATGATTAACTTAGGAATATACACATTAATTTAACCAGCCGACTTTGTACATGCTGATGGCAATTCTTATTGAGCATCAGGCTTGCCTACTATGTTAGAATACTTCTTTCTGAAGATTGCTCTAGATGGTCAATAATTGGACCGATCACCTTTTTTTTTTTAAAGTGAGCGAAAGAAGCTAAAGCATTTTTGGTGGGGCGGTCCTTTCATATTGGCTTGTCCACTTACTAATAGGTCTTCAAAGTGCCTTTTTGCACAGCTGGAGATGTAGTTCGTGTTAACAGGATTTCTCTGGGTTTTTTTTAAATGTGGGACAACCCATCTGACAAAATAGATCAGAACACTTTTCAATTTTTTTTGAAAGCAAGTTTCAAGAGCTGGGATGAAGACTGTGGAGATGGAAAATACTTTGATTTAGCTGGTTGCCTATTTTTTGACATTTCTTATAAAACAGCTGTTATGTATTGACAATAGCATTTACAGATCTACAAATCAAAGTTATTTAATAACTTTTTATGCTTGACAGTTTTTTGTGAGGATATAAAAAATCCTGGCAACCTTGATGAAATGTTAACTATTTGTTGAACTAAATATTTCACGTTCATAGTCTAGAAGGGAAAAATGTAAAATCCCTCCCAAAGCAAGCAAATGTCTTTGTCATATTTGTTAAAATTCAGACTTAAAAAAGAACTGGGGTATGTATTTGACCATCTAAATGTTTACAGTATTGTACTATATAATAATTTTTGCAGTATTATTTTTTCATAATTAAGAATACATTAATCTAACAAAATAAAATATTCAGTAATTTGAAACACTGGAATCAAGGCTTACCGTGAATAATTAATTCTTTGCTTTGTGCATTTCTAACCAGTTTTTTAACAGCAGGATAATATGGACTGGAATCTATTTCTTATAAATTCAACCATCTAAAAGCTAAGTTTCTAGTCTAAACTAGATGTGTAGGTTATCTCTATAGTCACAGCTCCAGAAAGTTATTGAAAATTAACCAGATGGAATTATTTCCTTTACGAGATATTTATCTCTCTTTAGACAATTAGACTGGATTAGATGTTCAATTTTTACGTGACTAAAGCTAAATGAGAGAAAACTTTTAATTCTTTTTTTTTCTTTGTTTTCCTTTTTTTTTCTCCTCCAGAAGATCTTGATTCCTTCACAGAACAAGACAGTGTTCTAAAAAGAAATCACAATTTCATAGGAAAGGAATTATTTGTAAAGTAGGGCTCCTGTCTTACTCAGTAAGTTGGAATTTGAGTAGCAAATGTGGTAGGGGACTGCAAGAAGAGAAAAAAGTGCTTACAGTTTCAGTTTTGACAAGTGAACTAGCAGTTCTGCTTGATATTGAACAAATTCCAGGAACCAAAATGTGTACAACAGATTAAAGCTGTTTCTCCCACCTTAGTATAAACACCACCATTTGATCAGCTTTCTAGATTCCACTGCTTGTATTACTGGAGGCCCCATTTCTGCTGCCAGTACGGGCACCGCATATTATGAGAAACACACCTATGGGCCTGGCAGATATTTGGTGCTGGTGACACAACATGTATTCTATGTATGGTTCAGGAGTATTACTTCACAGTTGGTGCAGTCTGGTCCCAGGGACTGAAAACTTCTGCAACGGGAGCACAGCAGTGGCACTTTTATGGCACATCTTCCCATTCAGGGTAATCAAGAGGGATCCCATTCACGTTTCCTGAGACCACTGCAAAATGACCTAACACACAGAAATAATAGCAAAGTGGGAAATTTGCTTCAGAAACTTGTGGCTCATCTGAATGCAAATGGTCAAATGGACATCAATACAGGATTGTGTGCTGCATGGTCAGTCTGGAGATATAGGACTGGAAAATGGTGAAGATTAATGATTGCAAATAACCATATACAGTTCTATTAGCATATCAAAATAGTTTCAGGTTAGCTGCCCACAACTGTTTGATGATGTTAGCCTTAATTTCTCTGTTCTTTACACCTCAAGAGAGAAATCAGGTATAATAGTATCTCTTGGACTTACCAGGGAACATTGAATTCTACTTTAATCACTTCTAAACAAGTTTTTATGTTTAATTACAATATCAAAAATTATGCATTTTGATCTCTTACATCTTGATCAGGAGACCAAATGTGGGGCAAATTTTCTCTATACCATTTGAATTTGAACTATAAAAAAATTTTTTTAAAAAATCCTGTGTAAGGACTTCTGATACTGTTGAAGCAAATATTTGCATTTGTTGGGTTGAGCTATGCATGGATGTTAATTTCACCAAATGAAATATAATCATCTTCCAGATAAAGAGGCAGGAACACAGTGATTTGAATTTCCTTTTTGTTTAAAGTTTTTGGGTTTGTAACTGGCAAACATAACAGCATTACTACATAAACATCTGACAGTTTCAATTCATGTTTTATGGTCNAGTTAATTGTGATACATCTTGCAGAATGTTTACATTACCAGAAATGTACACTGACAAGCTTCAGATCTAGAAACATAGCTAATAACCCTATGCAAAAGGTATGAAGTGTTTCTGTGTTGTTGGTTTTTTAATTATACTTTTTCATTTACCTTTTTCTTTCTCTGTGAATAAGGGTAGATATTTTCCCCTGGAGGTAAGTGAACAGTTAAAAATCTTTGAACTCAGTATTTTCAAGGCTTGTAATAGGATTTCCCAAATATTCAAATTCAATATGTTCAAAGCAGGCTTACCAGGCAAATTCTCTGTTACCCCTGGCAAGAACTCTTTGGGGTTTTTTGTGTAAATTTTGCAAACTGGTTGTAGACCCAAAAAAAGGCTAACCACTTGACATTCTTTGATTGTACAGCAAATTATTCTGCAAGGATCCTGTTGTTACTCAACATAAAAACACTATTAATTCAACAAAGTTTCTCCAGTTTCTGTAGATGCACTTGAAACTGGAAAAAAATTTTGGAGTTTGCATCACCGGGAAGGGGATTCTGATGAACGCTTACGTTTCTAAAGTACTCAGCCCATTTCCTCAGTGCAAAATTTTCCTGAAGCTTATCTCAAGTGATTATTTTGCCTGGTTTGCTTATGCAAACAGAAGGAAAAGGAAATCATCAGGTTTATATATTTCCCATAAACATGCAGAATGCTAATAAACTGAAAAGCAGTGTTTTTGTCAGTGTGATACAAAAAGATGGCTGGCTGTTACCACAATTTTGAAGTTAAACAGACCAACTGAATGCAGATTATCCATACCACTTTTCAGCAAGTTACGGAAGGAGCAAAGCAACAAGCATCACATATGTATGCGCAGGCACAGCTCCAAAAAAAAGAAAAAACCGAAGCAGAATTAGAACTGACCTCTTTTCTAAACAAGAGGCTGCTGTGGTTAACTTGACTATTACCTAATTCAAGCTGAGTCATAGAAGGGACCTGGCCTTTACATGCTGCTTGCTGCTGTCATGGGATCATTCATGACTGGCTGTATGACACCAAAAAGCAGTATCAGCAGGAAGAGTTGCTCACTGGCACCTTACTGCTCCTTGTTCCTTCTCGCATGATGCATGAGCTCTATGGCAGCACCGCAGAGGAACCAACACATTCAAGAAAAAAAGATTCTGATCTTCCAAAGCCCGTGATTCTATAACCCTTATTATCATGGAGCAGAGCCATGAGTTTTCCCACTAGTTTTAATCCACTAATTTGAATAAGATTATATAGAGAATAAGACCCTTGTCTCTCAGGCAGAGGAGGGAACAACCAACAGCCTGGTCAAGGCATCCAGGAAGAACCTTCTCCTGATGAATTCTGCAGTCCTGCTCTTCATCTGTCTGTTTATTTTTTTTCTCTTTGTTAAACAGTGAAAACTTTTAACTTATTCTCATAAGGTTGAATAGCAAGGATAGGGACAATGATTAAGGCACTCTTCTCCCACATGGAACAGCTTTCAACAAATGCTAGACTTGAGAGATTAATTACTAATGTACTCCCACCTGTATTACCACTGGAAAAGTAAACTACAGATGAGGAAAAATCTGTTGCTGGCTTGCAGTTTTTTCTCTTACACATGGATAATACTACCATTCCACTCTTGTAATACTAGTAACAGCCCCCCTACTTGTATTCTTACCCCTATTTTAGAGAGAAAAAAGGAAGCATAAGGGCATAAAATGACTCAGATGAGGCCACCCAGGAGGTCAGTAGTAGATGTAAGGTTGTCATCTCATGTGCTCTACAAGTGTCTACATTAGAGTTTTAGTTCAGATGAAATATGGTCCAGTCCCTGTGACCAGATTAGAGCTCATCTTAAGTGAGCCCTCAGAACCTGTACAGTGTTGACAGTAGGTCTTTGGCAACAACCGTTTCTCTCTGCAGATTCACGCCTATTGCACTGCAGAACATGTTAGTATATATGTCGGCTCTATGCATTGAGCCACACCAAATAAAACCACAAACACTTCCATGTAAACAAATACATGTATCTATATAGATAAAAACACCTCCTCGTGACATATTGTATATGCTACACACCAATTTTGGTTTTGGTATATGCTGCTAGTCATTTGGAATACATAATCAAGTGTAATCTTACCTTTTTAGCCAGGATTGCCTCTGGTAAACATCTAGGAAAACTTGTTTTCTGTCCTCCCTCTCTTAATGGAGAAACGGCCACTTCCACAGAATGATTTCTAAAATTTTAAGAGCTCTCTCATGAATTGGATTCCATTTTCTTCTATCCAAAGTACATTCAGAGACCTTTCCAATGATCAAAATATATCTACGAGACAATAGAGAAAATGGTTAAAATTAAGCATGATATTCAAGAAATAACTACCCTATCTTTTTTTTTTTTTTTAAATGTTTTGTCTGTGACTTGCAATGCTTTGAACCATTTACATATGGATATTTCAGGCTATGCATTATTTCACTTTAAGCAACTGTTATTCAAACTATGCAAATTTGAAATTTGAAAATTCAGGCTATACTGAATTTTAATTGATGTCTACCTTAGATACTGACTTTGAGAAAAAGTTGTATATATATTCATTATTAGTTTGTAGAAGATCCATTAATTAAAAAGAAATAGGGATAAGGTTTTAAAAACACTTAAGTATTCAGAGTAAATTTTAAAGTTATTTTTAGGGAAAAAAATATTCCTTCTAAGTTAAGCTTTGTTAACTATGAAAGAGACATAAGATCCTAAATTAATTTTTGAAAGAAATTAATGTTTTTGGAAAAAGTTCATAAAATTGAAGTTTAGTGTTTTATTCTATAACTTATAAAATTGTATTCCCTGGGAAAAGAATATGATTGCCATTTCAAAGTTTTAAATATTTG
>WAAD01022431.1:26323-41137 GCA_013389945.1 Fregata magnificens
CCTTTCTTCTGTCTTCTTTCTCTGAATGGGCAAACTCCTCAACTAGTGCCTCTGAAATAAGAGTCAGAATCAAGTCCATTATTTGTTTTACTAATATTACTTACAATACACATTTGAAGAATAATAAAAAAAAAATAGTTCTACTCATTTACTCAATCCATCAAAAAAGATAAAAATTAGATCTGTATGTGTGCAGTTAATAATATAGATAATAGATAGACTTATGCAGTGAACATATTTGGATCCTAACATATTCAGTACCCCCAGCAATTTCTTACAAACAACACAGAGAGCAAAGAAATTCTGAAAGAAAATATTTTTATGCATTCTGAGCTATTTTAATGAAATAGTAATTATCAGAATAGTACCACAGTTATTTTAATTTTAATGTAGTGTATATATATAATTTTATTATTTTCAGTAAAAGGAGCTCGATAAATAAACTATCCAACAAGTATTAATTTGCTTCTATGCTGTCCTTGTATTGATATGGTTTGTTAATGCTAACACCCAAGTAAGGAAATCAGGGTTTATAAACCATAGGAAAAGACTTAGTTGCGACCTGAGGCCAGAAAGTAAGTTGAAAAAATGCGTGTGTATGCAGCTACAGCTTATAACTAGTAAGATTCTTCATTTATTAGGTTTTTCATCCTCAGAATGAGCTATAAACATTAACAAATGAATTTATAAATGCAGTCACGACATGAGTAATAAATTACAACCTTTTTTTAGGGAATCATAAAGTAATTATTAAAGGAGCCTACAATCTGGTCAATCAAGCTGGTAAAGGATTTCATGCTAAGCCTTATGCAAATTTGTGATGTTAAAGCACAATACAAAGTCCCTTTGCCTAAAGTAATGTTTTTTCAATGCTCACTTCCACATTCTATAGAAAACTGATTTTCTGTTTAAGAGTTTATATATGTGCAATATGTAGACAAATCTCAGTGACTATCTGAAGTAAAAGTGATGATATTGTCTTTTAAGACCTTAGGGATCTAAATAAAACCATCATACTTTTAGATATTATTTTATAATATCCCAATTTTATCTTCTAGAAATCTGTTTTTAGTGTTTCAAAGTATAAAAGTTCCTGATATCTCCAAAAGACCTAGTTAACTGATGGGCATAATTTATTTTAGTCCAAAACCTGTCTATTTTACCTATGTTACCTGCAGAATTAATAAACTCTCCTTCTCACTACTTAAAATAAATTCTAACAGATATAAAACACCATTAAAAGCTATTTACACTAACAGAATTAATTTTAAAGCACTTCCAGGTTTTCTGCATGAACAAATATTTTGTAGTTTAAGACCTTTCTGCAAAGGAGCTCACATTTTAATCCCACAAGGAGGCAAATCAGCCTTCAGCATTTTGAGAATCAGCTTTGGTATCACCCCTTAGTGTGCTTTACCAATCAAGTAAAAGAAAGACAATTTTATATATATAGGCGTTCAAAAAAGGTATAGACGTGGCACTCCAGGGCCTAGTTTAGGAGTCATGGTGGTGTTAGTTGATGGTTGGACTTGATGATCTTAGAGGTCTTTTCCAACCTTAATAGTTCTATGATTCTATGGTTCTATGATTCTATTTCCAAAAAATACAAAATTAATATCTTATTAAGGATAAAGGTATGTGTCGCTTCTGGAACAATATTTCAGTGTTTAATGAAGGTGACAGACCATTGGAACAGGCTGCCCAGAGAGGCTGTGAAATCTCCTTCTCTGGAAATATTCAAAACCTGCCTGGATGCAGTCCTGTGCAGACTGCTCTAGGTGTACCTGCTCAAGCAGGGGGGTTGGACGAGATGATCTNAATTAGTAAGGTCTATCATATGTATCAGTTGCAAAACAAGGAGGCTTACTGTACAGCAACCTTGGTGAAGCTTTGTAGAAAGGAATATCCAATTTCTAATGAATTTATTCATTTACAAATTTCTTTCAAAGATCTTCCTTTTCTGCCTCACTCTTTTATTGACAAGGCAATTAACTAACATCTCTGTGGTTAGGGAGGCCCTCATAGCTAAACCATTAAAGAAAACAACTAAATTATGCTTGTTCTTGATTTGGTGAGTCTTCTAGAACAATATGGAAGGATGGACCTCACCTTCCTTTTTCAGAGTTCATTTTGTACCACATGTCAAACTGGTAGAATATATAATTATTATGAATACACACATAAGTCAATCTTTAAAATACTGCATGGAACATTTTTTAAATTATGTCATTGGAGCTTTTATTTCTATATCTTCTTAGTCTTTCTGCTTCTTGTTTTAGATATCTGCCATGTCATAATCATACTAACTATTTAACTTTATATTCAGCTTCTCTTTGTATGCCTACAGGTGAAAAAAGTGACGCCTGAGAGACAAAACAGGGGATTTGTAATATGAAGTTGTGAAATCTGCATCAGGTGATGTGCAAGCAAAATGTAAATGGAGATAAACTCATGCACTCTCAGAAACCCCCTGTCGTGGAGAGTGTGCCTCCACTGCCATGTTTCAGTGAGGAGGCAACCTAAATTCTATCCAAATTCATAGGCTAGGTAATTAAGACACTGTTCCAAAAACTAACACCTGTGGGCCCAGGAAAAGGACTTAGATTCCAGGTTTACCTACCTCACAAAAAATTGTATGAATTTCTAATCTTTTTAAAAACAAAAATGGAAAAAAGACACTGCAAGTCTAAATTTTCAATGAATAAAACACAGTGTTTACTTTTAGGCATTTCTGAGACTTTTAGTCTGACCTTTGAGTTCCTTATCATTATTTGGTTCTTAGAAGGTTGTGAAACCTTGTACAATGGGTGGTCTGAGATGTTTTGGGGATTTAAATAGCTAAATTCCACCTCTGTCCCAATTCAGGTACTTTGTGCCTGTGCTTTGCTAACTATTTGATAGAAATTCATTTATTTAAAAGAGATTTCAGAACGAGTTAATAATGGTGTTTCTCATTTCCTGGATCCGTCAGTTGACTTATTGGTATGAGCTACTTAACTGCTGAATACTTATAGTAGTAACTGAACAATCAATGGAAGCTAAGATTTGAAGGGATTAAGTTCTACACAGAGTTAATACATAATGCTATGTGCTCCAGAAACCATAATTCAGAACTGGCAGATAGTTTCATCTTAAATATTGGTGCTTCAGTTCTTCCTTCATAAAAAGCGGACGGCATTATTTTTCTTATACCAGTGTTGTGAATATAAACTTGTTAATACTTGTAGACAATGCAGTGTTTTGGTGGTGCATTAGTCCATAATTGTCTCTTCACAGCAGTGTTGACTTAATATGTGCTGAATAAATTGTGAGATTTCAAGTTGAACAATGAGTAGAATAACAACCAGTAGTCAAAGGTGATCATTAAATCACCATCTGTTCTCCAACTAAATAGAAAAAGAAAAGTATAAACAGGTCATTAAAGTCTATATTATAAAATTAATAAATTAATAAATTGCACAAACACAAGCAATTCTGTCAACACTGTCGGTTCCAAATGACTGATAAACTATAACAATATCAAGGTTAGTATCTGATGGGAGAAGAAGTTTCACAAGATATATTGGTTTTAATGACTTGGCTGAAAAGGAATTAAAACTATGTTTGGAATTCAGTTTGTGGTTAGACATCTAAATGTAAGTGCCTACATGTTGCTGTTTACTCATGAGTTAGATGTTTAAATTCCCACCATACTTAATAGAGATGAGAGGCTTAATTCATCTATCTAAGCATGGAGATAGTTGAGACATCTAACAGGTGTGACTGTTGTAAATCTGACGTAGGGCCCTTTGGAGACCTCATTCATGTGGCACCGGGATGACAGCCCCTGTACCCTAAGGCATCTCAAATGGTATGAGACAGCCGTGTGTGGGTTAAAGTTTAAAAAACCCCTAGCTGATCTCTAGAATTTATTCCAGCTTCCCAAGCTGTCTGAGTTAAAAAGGAAGAGTTGTTCAGCTAAGCTTGAGCATCAGAATAAAATAAATCTTCCATGCTGAAATTTAACATACTCCTTTGTACGGTCTTGGCCTCTGTACACTCTCTCAGACAACATCATGGTGTTGGGAATATAATACGGGCCAAGGATCCTTCTCAACAGTTGGTACGGATAAGGCCATACTGTTTTGGGAAATAAAGAGAAGGAATTTGATTGACCTGAGCTATACCATGTCAGTTAGCTCTAGTATCTTGTATTTTATAGTTTACATATAAACTGGTGTGTTCTGTTCGCAGTCTCTTAGTGGTTCTTCAGCAAGGATATTTTTTGAAGCACCTAGCTGTTTTCATGAGCAATAAAAGTAAAGAACCTGGAGATGGGCTTTAGATTCCATTCTCCACCTTCAACACTTAAACTTAAAAGTTCCTCCTAGCCCTTTGTCACAATTGAAAAGGGGTAAGTTAAGAAATACAAACTCAGTAAAAGTACGTTTTGTAATGTATTGTTATTGCCAGGTGAAGTGATGTTAATGCTATTCATATTCATTTAGCAAATATTTACCTATCAAAAATTATTTGGGTTCCTCAGCAGCTAATAATTCACAAGACCAGGTGCACTATACAAAAGATGTTTGTAATATGAAGAGAGGAGAAAGAGTCTATTGACTCTTTCTACTTAAATAACATCACAATTTCTTCCAAACTTCCGTCTGAACATGATACTATAATGCTTTAAATTCTCAGAGATAAGCATGAAGAAAATGCAGAAGTGGCTGAAAGAGCTTAGCTCTCATGAAGGATTTGTGTCTTTCTTACGTCTGAAGTTGATTGAAGCTTGACACAATTCCAGTGTTTCTATCCCACAGTACATAGTGTTATTGAAAAGGATAACTAAGGGAGACCAAATGACAATAGGAGTACTTTTTAATGTTTTGGGGGTTTTTTTACGTGATCAGTTCAAGGCTAATGGGGGTGTGTGTGTGTGTTAAAATTTAAATGTTGAATACTGTCAAAAGATCTGTGTGGAATTCTGTACAGTTTAATGTTTACCTTTCAGCTCCCAGTGGACAGGAATGGTATGTAGCTATCAGAAGAAAAATTAAAGAGTGTAGCCCACAAGCAATGCACGTTGCCCACAAATATTGAACTGTTGCAGTTTAACATCAGCAGGCAGCTCAGCCCCACACAGCAGCTTACTCACTCCCCCCTGGTGGGATGGAGGAGAAAATCAGGAGGGAAAAAGTGCAAAAACTCATGGATTGAGATAAAGACAGTTTAATAGGTAAAGCAAAAGCCGTGCACGCAAGCAAAGCAAAACAAGGAATTCATTCACTTCCCATCAGCAGGCAGGTGTTCAGCCATCTCCAGGAAAGCAGGGCTCCATCACGCGTAACGGGTACTTGGGAAGACAAATGCCATCACTCCGAACGTCCCGCCCTTCCTTCTTCTTTTCCACAGCTTTTATCGCTGAGCATGACATCACATGGTATGACATATCGCTTTGGTCATTTGGGGTCAGCTGTCCCAGCCATGTCCCCTCCCAACCTCTTGTGCACCCCCAGCCTACTCACTGGTAGGGCTGTGTGAGAAACAGAAAAGGCCTTGACTCTGTGTAAGCACTGCTCAGCAATAGCTAAAACATCCCTCTGTTATCAACACTGTTTTGGTCACAAATCCAAAACATAGAAAATTAACTGTATAACAGCCAAAACCAATAAAATACAGTACTCATACTGATTTTTCATTTCTGGTAGCTAACTGGACACTGAAAGAAAAAGATTTTGCCAAAGGTTCAGTTTTCTCTGTTCCCAAAACAACAGAGTGAAAAAAAATCTGAAGAGAAAAACAGTAGAAATAGAAGCTGGTGTTCTGCACCATGCACAAAACTGAGGTCAGAAAGGTAGCAGTGAGAGTGATCTTTCTGTTAGGCATTAGCTCAGTGTCTTCAATACCTACTCATGATGCAGCTGACCTATTTAAATTCTCTCTTCTATAAGGCTTTCTTGCCCACTCAGATGTTTTAAGTTGCTGCTTTTTTTTCTGCCAGAGTCTTTCTGCATTGTATAAATGTTTTAATATGTTTATCAGATTTACTACCATCAGTCTCTACTACTGAAGGAATGTTCAAAGGCTGAGCTTTGTAGTATAATCTAATCAGGAAAGCCTAGGTAATTTTAACATTTCCCATCTGATCCCATTGTGTTTATATTTGTGACATATTGCATCCGAATTACAGCTTTGGCTGCATGTATTCTCCATCAATTTATGGCACTGTAGCTTATCAACTTATGTGGACCAAAGAAATACACCTTATACTCAAACCCAAGAATTAATGGTTAATCTAACTGAAATCTCAAGAGTTCAACTGTCTTTAATCCAGATATAATTATTAGAGAAAATTAAGTAATGAATATAAAACTAAACAAAAACCCAAACACAAAACCACCCCAAACCAAACAAAAATCTCTCTCATTGACAATCTGGTTAGAATTGATGTGCTCACATTTCTAGTATCTACCCCTTCTTTCTGCTCTTATGCTTACCCACTACCTCTGTGAGTCTAAGGCTGATGCCCTCAATCAGTGTGAAGGTGTGTTACACACAGTTGTCAGCATTCAGTCACAGAATCACAGAATGGTTGGAGTTGGAAGGGACCTCTGCAGATCACTTCGTCCAACCCACCTGCTTGAGCAGGTACACCTAGAGCAGGGTGCACAGGACTGCGTCCAGGCGGCTTTTGAATATTGCCAGAGAAGGACATTAGGACATTCTACAACCTCTCTGGGTAGCCTGTTCCAGTGCTCTGTCACCCTCACAGTAAAGAAGTTTTTCCTCATATGCAGGTGGAACTTCCCGTGTTCCAATTTGTGCCCATTGCCCCTTGCCCTGTTGTTGGACACCACTGAGAAGAGTCTGGCCCCATCCTCTTGGCACCCACCCTTCAGATATTTATAAGAAGTAGTAACAAGATACCCCCTCAGTCTTCTCTTCTCCGGGCTAAGCAAACCCAGGTGTCTCAGCCTTTCCTCATAGGAGAGATGCTCCAGTCCCCTGAGCATCTTTGTGGCTCTCTGCTGGACGCTCTCCAGCAGTTGCCTGTCTTTCTTGAACTGGGGAGCCCAGAACTGGACACAGTGCTCCAGATGTGGCCTCACCAGGGTGGAGTAGAGGGGGAGGATAACCTCCCTCGACCGGCTGGCCACGCTCCTTTTGATGCACCCCAGGACAGCGTTGGCCTTCTTAGCCACAAAGGCACAGAGCTGGCTCATGGCCAGCCTGCTGTCCACCAGCACTCCCAGGTCCTTCTCAGCAGAGCTACTTTGCAGGAGGTCAGCCCCCAACCTGTACTGGTGCATGGGGTTGTTCCTGCCCAGGTGCAGGACCTTACACTTGCTTTTGTTGAATTTCATTTGGTTCCCCTCGGCCCAGCTCTCCAGCCTGTCCAGGTCTTGCTGGATGGCAGCACAGCCTTCTGGTGTATCAGCCACTCCTCCCAGTTTTGTATCATCAGCAAGCTTGCTGAGGGTACGCTCTATCCCTTCGTCCAGGTCATTGATGAATATGTTGAACAGAACCGGACCCAGTACAGACCCCTGGGGAACACCACTAGTTACAGGCCTCCAACCAGACTCTGCGCCATTGATCACAACCCCCTGAGCTCTGCCGTTCAGCCAGTTCTCAATCCACCTCACTGTCCCCTCATCCAACCCACACTTCCTAAGCTTACCTACGAGGACATTATGGGAGACAGTGTCAAAAGCCTTGTTGAAGTTGCGGTAAACAACATCCACTGCTCTCCCTTCATCTACTCAGCCAGTCATGCCATCATAGAAGGCTATCAGCATGATGTTACGGGGGAGTGCTTCTTGCCCATAAGTCCATTTGGGGTTGCTTCTACACATTTTCTAACACTCCCTATACCTTGATTTTTCTTCATTGCTACACAATTCCTAACTGTTTAGGTATTTACTCTACATGCTGTGTTTTACTTACTTTGGACACTTGTTCTTTCGTTCACTCTGTTACCACAGGGGCTTTACTTGGCTTCCAAGGTTACATTTCTTTAATGACAAACAATTGGCCATTAGTGGCTTGTTACTATATGTTAGTTATAGACCCATAAAAAAAAATTGTAGCAATGGGACATCATCACACACACAAAGCTATACTAAAACAAGTTTGGTAATAATCACATGGTTGTTAGGCAATTGCTGTTGCAGCGAAACAAGCTAACACAAAGTTCCAGCCAACACCAAAGTAAGCCCAGACACAGAAAACTTACCTAGGCTTAGTCCTGAGGCCTCACAGAGTTAGTACAAAGACTGTGGTCTGTTACTAGCACTAACAGTATGATATTTACTGGGTTAGAGGATCATAGCTCCCTGTGTCCAGGCTTGTTATTCTAGCCCTTTTTCATGTATCATTTAGTAGTGACAAAAAGTAGAACATGCTTTCACGATGCTTACTATGGTTTCCAGTCACCTTGTTTTTGAGTATCTTGACTGCAGATTGGATTTTAGGTATCTTTATGACATCCTTGTTAATGTGAGATTTTTCTAGTTCATGTTTCACTTAAATCCGGTGCTGAGACAAGGTAAGGCATGTTGGGGATTTTTGAAGCGCTCTGCCCATCTGTTCTAACATAGTTGTAGTCCTTTTATCAAATTTCCTTCTGATTGGGCTATTTTATTTTTACAAATTTCCACAAAGATCTTTCACAACCTGGTACTTATCTTTTGAATATTTCTAACATAAAGGTCAGTTTTAGTTTGTTAATAATGATTCTCCATTTATTTTTCCTTTTTAAATATTTCTCTGATTTGGTACTTATCTTTTGCTTTGCTGTTTCTCCTTATGGTTTTATTTCCTACAGTGTTACTGGACTTAGAATTTAGGGATTCTCTTTCCAGTGTTTTTTTTTTTTTTTCCTCACTACCTCATTTCTTGGCTTCTCCAGTTCTTAATCCATGTCAGTATCTAACTGTGAAAGATACAGGTTGACTCACAGTACCAGCTAGCAATCACCGACTTTTCTTCAAGTCCATGCTATGTCTCACGTCCTTCCACTTCCAACAGGGACTGTAATCTGCTCCTCAGTTTAAACAGTAATTTCTCACCATACTGTTATTTTCATTCATTTTCATGTTGGTTTCTTTGTTGTTTTCTCTGTTAAGTTCAGTCTTTTTCAGCATTAGTGTCAGTATAACAGTGCCAAGAATTTGCAACTACTGATACAAGCTGCTGAGCATGTCTTTGCAATTTGGAGAGATGATCTGATTTTAAAATCGGTACAGATATAATTAGTGTGCACTGGATTTATTGTTGTCATCATTTTTTATTTTATTTTCCTGTATAAGGAACAGGATACTCAAAAACTAGGTCAAAAACATCAAGAGCAATTCTTTGAAACATTGCTCATTGTTTTAGATATTGATTCTTCTCAGAAGTTAGATATTGTTGGTCATACTGTGAAGGAAAGAGTGATGGAACTGGGATTTGCCCTTTTCTTATGCCCCTGATGGAACATCCTGCTGTAGAACTGCCATCTTCAGGAACCTGGTCCATACACATTACAAATAACAACAGACAAAATTCCACCAAGGTCTACCTCTGGCAGTATCCAACAGCAAATGCCCAGGAAAGAGTAGAGTAACAGAGTCAACTCGGAGTAATACTGTTGAAGAATATTTTTCTAGGTCCCAACAGTCTGAAAAATTAGAACCTCTTAAATAAGAAATCATCTTTGTGTCTATCCTACTGAGGATATCCTACAAAGAATAAAGAAACACTATAAAGGTAATAATAACATAATTTTGGTTCTCATAGTCTGTTGGAATATTCTGCTGAGCTTGCAGATGTAACTGTTCTCTCAGTCTATCTCTGAGCTCTTTAGATGCTTTTTCATTCCTACCCATATATACACTTAAAATTCTTCTCCCTATCCCTGGTATCTTGACATTTTAGTTACAATTTTCAGTAATGGGTAAATGACTCAGATATACATTAGAATAAACATGCATAATAGTGCTTTTGTTTGTATTTACAAGGTACTGTAGAAGTACAGGATAAAAAGAGGTAATTTAATCAGTAATCATGCTCCAGGAAATAGACTAGCTATGTTTGTGGTGATACAAAACAACAGCTGATTTTATAAATGATAATAGACAAATATAAATCCTTCTCTACAAATATAATCAGTAATAGACATGATAAATACAGTATTAGCAGTACTGTTGCAGAAAAGAATGAACAAAATATTATTGGTAGACAAATACAGCTTTCACAAGTAAAATCAGGTTTTGCCATTATCCTGAATATTGATGTCTACAGTGTTCTGCCAAATAAGGTATCTCTTGACATTACCTTTTATTTGTAATCAAGTCCTTTGAGTGACTTCTAGGTCCATTTGGGTATACAACTGTTACCAGAAATCAATACAATTTCTTGCAGAAGAAAACTTTTTTCATATTTGAGCTGCCACTTTTGGCATGAAACTTCTCACATAGTCTAAAATAGCAACTGACTGACGTGTCACATTACTATAGTCAAATAAATGGTAGGAGGCAAAAACTCAGTAGCTGCATGTTAGCTAATATTTGGAGAAACTGAAGAATACCACAAAGGTTTATTTACAGTAACCCATAATTCTATCAAAGGCATTTTTTTTAATCCAAGCAAGTAAAGTGTCATGAATACAAATAAAAGGTAATTTGCTAATCATAATCTGCAATGTATTTATATGCATATGAATACAAAAGATTTCAAATTAAAAATGAAAGTGAAAAAACAGATATAGAGTGGCATCAGTGACCACTGGTTGAGAGCTCTGTCTGCATTCAAGGCTTGGTACTCCTAGGTCACAATAGGAGATAGCAGTCAAATACTTGTGCTGTTTCTAAAAATAATTTTATTTTTTATCAGTTGTAACTAACAGGCTCTAACATCCAAGCCTCTGGGACCAAGAAATATTTTACCTATTTACTGCCCTGATCACGTACTGGCTATTCTTATCCTTCCCCAATAAACTGTATAATACATTAAGACTGATTGCAGGAAGTAAAAGCCCCAGGTACTAGCCAACTTTACGATCACAATAACAGCTATAAGAGTGCCTGACTTCACAGAGTAAGCTGTTGAACTTGCATGCAATTCAACAAAACAATTCTAGAGGCAAAGATGTATTTTAAAGCAAGAAATTTAATCTACCGGAAAAAGTCCAGTATTAACTATTATTTGTTTCTGGTGTCACCAGTCCTGTCACAGAAACCACTCAGACACCCATCATTTCAGATTAGCAGTGGAAAGAGTGAGACCAGATGGTGCCAGGACTGCTGGCCATGCATCTGCAGCCCCTGTGAGGTTGTCATAAAAGGATACAGAAATCTGATTCATATATCAGTTGGCCTATCTCAGGTTGTGAGGAGTTAAACCCACTGAGCTTCTGACATGCAGAAAAAAGAATAAGTACTTAGGAGAACTCACAACATGACTGAACAAGGGTGGGATATATGTAGACATGCATATCTGAGTGATTCTTCTCACCTAAAAACACATCTGTAAAATAATTTGGATTAATTAAGTTCAAGAAGACCCTTATTCTTCTATTAATTATAAAGGAAGTCTGGCCAACCAGATCTGGTACAGGTGTCTATGCAATAGTTAACATTAGGTGAGGTGAATGCCACTCCAGGTGTCTGAAATTATGAAAGTGGTTCAGAATGTGCAGTTCTAAAACCATGAGGAAGCAGAAAATAAAATTGTACTCCGGCAAGCTTTTCCCTCCTATATCTCACTGAGGAAGGCAGGACATCAGTAACATCAGCCCTGAATTAATGACACTGTTCACACAAGCACGTATATGACAAAGATTTACAAGAATCTCTTTCAAGAAACCTTCATCTAATTATAAAACTTATGGGCATGTAATGTATACTTATAGTGATGTTGCCAGTGACATTTACATAAACTTACTAAAGCACTTGTGTAGCTGATTAGAGGTATTTTGGTTCCTAGCCTGACAGAACTCAAACACAAATGTATCATTTTTGGGGAAAACAATGGGAGAAAGTGTGGCAAAAGGAGCTGGGGAAAAGCTGACCTTTGAGCCCCTTAGTAGCAAATAATTCAGAATACAGAGGGCCAGGGAAAGAGCATGAGTCTGTACAGCAATTATTACTAGACTGATCTGAAGAGAGTATCCTGGCTTCTGATTCCCGTTTCCAGGACTATTTATGCATTTTACATTAAGGAGTAACTGTTTTAAAAAGCCAAGTACCTCCCTCTCCTGCCACCACCACAGCAAATTAAAAACAAACCAAAAATTAAGACAGAATTCATAAGCACAGAATGAAACTCTATTTTCAGTATGGGCATTAATGCACTCACCAGACATTCTTAATTCTTAATTAAGACATGCTTAAGAGATTCTGCAATCCAGTTCTCAAGCTTTTGGTCAAGGTTTCTAATTTCTGGGCTGTTACATGAAAGGCAGGGAGTAACATCTTGTAATCAGTTCTTTCAAAGAAAAAACATGTGAAAGTGCAAAAGAATATTCTGTGCTCTTGATCTTAAAGAGATGAAGATACAGTCCTGTAAATATGGTTCAGGTGCTAGATCTGCAGAAAGAGATGGAGATTCAGGCACTCTCTGGAGCCCATGTCTTCTAATAACTACCTTTAGACAACTTTTTAACCATCTCAGACAGCAAGACCTCCTTGAGCACTAAGAATAGCAAACATTAAGTTTGTATTCTGCTTTGAGGTAGAGGCGTTAAAACATCAGTAACATCTTTGTAGGGTCCCATCTGCTGTTGGTATCACATGTAGAAACAACTGGACCTGAGGTACCCAGTTTGAAAGGTAAGTGACTACAGTTTATAACACAGATCAAGAGCAGCACATTTGAAACATAACTAGAGGAGTTTTTGGCCCATCTGCAAAAAGCTCTGCAGGGATATTCTGAGCGCTTTTAGGATCATAGAATCATAGAATCATAGAACCATTAAGGTTGGAAAAGACCTCTAAGATCATCAAGTCCAACCATCAACTAACACCACCATGACTCCTAAACCAGGCCCTGGAGTGCCACGTCTACACCTTTTTTGAACGCCTCCAGGGTTGACGACTCCACCACCTCTCTGGGCAGCCTGTTCCAATGCCTAACCACTCTTTTGGTAAAGAAATTTTTCCTGAGCATCTAGCAGTAAATTGTACCTTACATAGGGGCATAGATATGTGTCCTACATAAGCACCTATATGTGTGTGCAATTTTGTGTGTGTTGAAGGAGGGAACTTCTTTCTGGGCTTGGAAATAGATTGGGCCTTTGAGCTTGAAACAATAAAGTGATCTTCATTTTTACTGAGGTTTTTTTGTGTGTGTAGAGGGTGTGTGTGTGTGTGTTTTGGTTCTTTATTCTTCCAGGTGGTTTTAATGGTTATATTCAGATGACATTTATTACATTAGTCCAGCCTTTTGAGTTAGAAAATCAGGTATCACCATACCTTAGCATTCAGGCTACATTCACTCAGCCATAAGCACATGAAACAATACGTTTATAAAGATATGATAATTATTACCTAGAAATCCCTGAGTATCCAAGGAAAAAAGAGTTGTTAAAAAATATCAGTTTTATTAATCTTCATTCAAACCAACACCCAAATTAATTAAAAAAAAAAATAGAAAACAACCTTCAAAGTTAAGGCATGTTTTAGACTATGCAAAAGCCTTATAGTGACAGAACAGACAAAAATATGGGCTTTTAGATACAGTTTCCAAATTATTTTCACTCTGACCTGGGAAAACCTCTGAATAATCTGGTTTTGTTCTAATCAGTGAACACCAAATACATATAACAAGTAACAACAAAGCCACCTATGAACACAGAAATTACACAAAAATAGCCTCAATATAAATGAAAAATATAGTAGAATTTACATAGTCTCAAAGATCAATAAGCTTCATCTGGACAATACCACATCATTTCCAGGAGTTATGGTTACCATATGCCTAAGTAATTCTGATGTATAAAACGCATAAGTGGTTTTTTTTATTTTTCCTAATATGAAACTAATGAAAAAGTAAGAATACAAAGAATAGAAATTCTCTTTACTAGAAAATTATGAATCTTAACAATGAGGCAGCTTCACTATATGATTAGAATAAGCATTATGGTAAAAATATTGAACTGAAAAGGGGGTGTGTGTCCTATGAAACCAGTTGTCTAGTAGAAAATACACTCTCTGAGCACTGCAGAAATTCAAACTTTTTGATACACCTGTCTTTTTAGTAAGAATTTGCATGATAGTAATATATACAAAGACCATGATTAGGTTATGCCTTCTTCATGGGTAACAAAAAATTCCAGAAATGCTAGATTTAAGTGTTTAAAATTGGCTTTTCCTTTAACCAACAGGAGGAGTTTTTTCAGGAGGATGTTTTCAGATACGTAAGAATTTGGAAGTGGAACTGTATTTAATATGAAGAGACTTTGAAAGTTTTCAAACTCTCTTCAATGCAGGCAACAGGGTGTGATACAGATGAAAAGCAGCTTTTCAAGTAATAAAAAGCCTTATGAATTTCACAGGATCCAACAAAGTATTTTTGCCCTCCTGCATAGACAGTGCACAAAACCCTGCGTGACACTGCATCCCTTAATAAAAATGCAGAAATGAGCCATATTGTACCATATTGTTTAGTTACATTCTGAAGAATTAAAATCAAAACCACCTTAATTTTAAGTTTTAGACAGATCCCATAAAGAGGATGCTAGATTTTTTTTTTTTTTTGTGAAATCATAGCCCCTCAACAATATTTAGTTTCTCATGAGTATCTGAAGGTATGACTTGCTAATAAATCTTCTCTTCTAATTTAGATCTCTTC
>WAAD01022432.1:2098-21141 GCA_013389945.1 Fregata magnificens
TTCCAGACTAGGATGTATCAGGCCAGTTACAGCAGCTCTGTTGACAGGTGGTAACTTGTTTAGTGGCTGTGACTTTACTGCTTGCAACTGAACATCCCTTGCAGATTTAGCCCAAAATGTGATGCAGCATCCTTCACAAAGTTAGAATACTTTCTTGCTTCCTTCTGTTCTTTTGAGTGTATTCGGTGCTTATTTTGGAGTAGTTTTTGCTTGGAAACAGTATTGTTTAAAAGCACATTCTTGTTTTATGCGTTATGTCTTCCTTTAAACAATGTCAACTTTCCTCTACGTGTAAAAATAATGACACTTGAAAATCCGATGCAATAATTAGAGCCTTAGAATAATTATTTAGTTCAGGCATCTAAAAGAAGAGACAAGACTGAGATCTAACCCTAGTCAAGCCTTCTGGTTTTTATTGCTTATGCTATTGAAGTAAACTTTCCTGGACAAGAGGATTCTGAGGTGTCCAAAGACATTTACATGTGTGCTATGAAACAGATGCAGCCATCATTCAAATACTCTTAAAGAATATTCATTTTCCAAGCAGTTTATTACTATTGTGTAGGGAACAGTGAATTGGGTATTGTTGCTGGTGCTGGGAAAAGTAATAAAGAATTATTGCCAGTGGTTTTATAATCAAATCTTGAGGAGAATTAATTACTTTGGGCAGACCTTAAGTTTAACTTTATTTAGCAGCATGGAAAGTGCACATCAGGAAATTACATTCCTATTTCACTTTTTAATTGATTTAAGAGTCAGAAATCTTTTGAGGAATGCCACAAACACAAGTGATATTCTTAAGTGGTAGAATCTATATTTACAGCTCTGATTTTGCTGAAAGGTGTGTAAAACCATACTTATCTGAGTTCCTGTGTGCCTGAGCAGGCTCCAGCATAAAAATTATTGTTTCCAGAGTCCATTTTGACTTAATCTCAGAAGATTGGCTATGGATCAGTCTCTTTCAGAAGACAGAATAAGAAGAATATGTTAACTTTGCCAGAACAGCCTATTGTATCCCAATGTTTTGCCATTGCCAGCATGGAAAATAAAGACCTTATTATGGAAGCTGTTGTTTGCATTTTAAAAAACAAACCCTGAGAGCACAGAGAGGATCTTGTGATGAAACTCCCCAAGTGAAGGTGTGAGCACTTGTGCCTGGAAGAACTGAAAAATGGTATTTGAAATAGGTCAGGCTATTTATATAACTGTAGGCAAACACACCCTCAAGTTTTCCTTTGGGAAACTATAGAAAACTGTATCTTGTTGCTGTGGAATAAGTTTAGCCTCATGAAGTAATTATGAAGGCAAACTCAGGACACTGAAAACAAAGAGGGTGTGGAAGGAAGCTGCAAGCTTCATTCTGCAGAGAGGAAACAGGGATAAGATAGTGCTGATGGGACTGCTAGCAGCCCTTAGGCTGCAGAATCAGACTAGAACTTGTCTAAAATAACTTTGCCATAATACATACTTTGTGGTCATCAAGTCCACCGTTCTTGCCTTCAGTCCTGGCTTGAGATACTCTTGTCCAGATGGCAAAGAGGCAGGTGATTGGGAGAGGTGTTCTCCTTAGCTGAACATTTTAACACCAACCTGGTGTGCTCCTGCAAGCTCCAGTGAGTGATTTGCTGTCTCCTTGGCTTCTCCTATATATGTGTGATCAATTGAAAATGAAGAAAGACTTAGTAAATAATTCCCTCCATTTATCTATTCTTGCTAATGCAAGAATGTTCCTCCAGTGCTTGGAAGTGAATGTCCAGCCTAGGTCTTCCCCGAGCAGATTCTGCACGTGCCATGAAGATAGCTAATGGACAAGATGCAGTAAACATCCAGCACACCAACCAATCCACAATTTTATTTCAGCTTATGCCACAAAACCTGTACTTGTTTCTGCAAGCTCATGGGTTTAATTCATTCAGAGACTGGCTCGTTTGCTGTCTTTGTGTTTGCTACTCAGTCAGTGTCAATATAAATTTCCAATACTGCTGTAGAAGCATCTATAAAATAGCCTGTAAATGCAGAAAAATGAATCACTAAGTAATATTCTTTCATCCATCAATCTAGTGGTAGGTTCAGAAGATGTACTGCTGGTATCTTAGGGATTGTGAAGGTGTTATTTTCCTGAGAAAATAATTCCTGTCACACGTCAAATATAACGATACAATATGCCTGTACAAATGCAATATGGGGTATTGTCATGAGGGAGTAACAAAAAAAAAAAATCATATGGACTTGAGTAATTAATCACTTGAAGACTCTAATTAATTTTGTTGCTCAGTCAAAACAAACCAAGCAAAGATATGGAGAGTCAGCCAGCCTTAAAGATTGTTCAGGGGTCTCTTAAACCTCATAAAAGAAAGGTGATTTACAGTAATGAAGCATCTTCAAAAAGTTGTTTTCCCTCCCTCTTTATCAGCTTGGAGATGTTTGGCAGCTGAGATAGATATGATCAACAAGTCTTTTCACACTCCAGGCTTTCTCCGGAACACTTCAAGCCAATGTCCCATTTCACTTTTCTGCTAAATAATTTGCCCTTATAAGTTAGGTGCACATCTTTAGGATTGAACCCCTGAGCTCATCTCCTTTTTTGGAAGCACTGCAGCAGCTGATGCTCTTCTCTGTTTTAGTCAGCGCGCACATACAGGCCAAGAAACCCAAAGGCATAAGGAAATGTGGATGTTTACTTGCCTTACCTTGCAGACATGACTGGTAAACTACAATTCAAGGCTTGCAACTGAGGTTTCTCCAACAGCTTGGATACAGGCAGAATTGATTTCATGGCAGAAGAAGAGAGATGTAAATTAATCTCACATTATTTTCTAATACTGTTTTGAGCATTCACCCTTGAATGTTCAAACCTTCTTGAGAGTATTCTTTAGGCATGAAAAACCCACAACGTGGCTTTTTCATAGAAGAAAGAATTTGATGTTCTCAAAATCTTCTGGAAATATATGAGCCCTGCAAATGTGGAATTTAAAAGTAATTTCTAAGTAGTGCTGAACACACTTTGCGTTAAATGTTTTAGCTCAGATTTATTACACCAAATTTATGACCTCTTAAACATGATGTAAGAGTCTAGGCCTGCATAATTAGAAAGGCAGAGTGTTAATGCTCACATATTAAAAACATCTGTACCTAAAGTATGGGAAAATAGCATTAGGGTAAAATCTTGGCTGCAGTCTTCCAAGATGCTTAAAGTTCCCTGCACTCTCTCCCTAATAACAAAATGTAAACCTGCTTATTCAATCAAAGGTTTGTTGAGATGTGGTTTCACAGTAGTTTCTAACCCATCACAGGAAGTCAATGTACTTTTACTAAATCTCCACTGAAAGTTCTTCACGTAGTTGCATTCCCTGATCCTTAGCTGCCCAGCCTTCTCTTAAACCAGAGGATTTCTTGGGAATTTAGTTCTTTCTTCCTCCCCTTGGTGGCAGACGTTCTGGCCTCAAATCCCCCTTCCCCTGCTGCCTGTCTACAATGAACAGAAATCTAGGCTGGGGAACCCAACTGGAAAGGGAGCAAAGAGCAAGCAGAGCTCATTCTTGACTGTGGGGGTGATTCTGGATCTAGTAATGCTTCCCTATGGCTTCCATGCAGTTGTGCTGATTCCTACCATCTGCTCTGCTCACTCAAGCAATTAACACGTTAGATGTTTATCTTCTATTCTCTCAAATGAATTATTTAAGTTGCTGCTTGATGTGAAAATTTAGACCATTAATGTATTGGTAGTGTTAATATTTAATGATCTAAGGCATAGGGAGAAAGAGGGAAATCAATATTTGTGCAGTGTTTTCCATCTCTTAAGAGAGCTACAAAATTTTTGCTCTCTTCTATGGATCCATGGATGGTACTAATGTTAATTGAAGCAAATAGATTGGCTGGGTACTGAAATTGGGCTCTCAGTCTCATAGTTATTTCATTCTAGCTGTTCTTACTGGTAGCAGGAAGCCTGACTTCTGTAACATAAACATGTTAAAAATGTCAAAAATCCTTCTTCTCTGAAAAGGGGAAGTCTTTCTCTTATGAAATTTCCCAGTCTTGATAAACTCTCAAGTCTTTCAGGAATTAAAAGTGAGGAATCCATTTCTAGTACGCACACGTCTTTCAGGGAAATAAAAATTTCTTAAGGTACAGAAGGAAGAGGGTAGAAATCCAGTAACATATGGGGAAACCTTTGAGGCTGAAATTGGTTGTGTTTTATTTTCAGCAACTCAGTAATCGTTGGTCTGTCTTGAGACTGGTCTGCGTAGATGAGGTGTTCATTTCTTCATACACGCAGTCTTCCAATAATGTAGCTGTTGTACAAGAATTCTCTCTTCCTGTTCATAAGAATTCAGAGTGTGTAGCAAGCTGGATGTGGATGGACTTTGTGTTTCCTTTAGTGCTAAGGTACTTTGGAGTTAAGTTGGAATGAAATTCTGTGAATGTATGCTTTCTAGTAAACAGGAATGGGAACAGATGCTACCATTTGACAAAGCAAAACGTCAACAAACTCTTGCCTTTGCAGCATTGTTTTGGGTGTCTTTGGGCTAGGAACCATCTCCAAAGATAAAAGAAATTTATTTTTCAGGTTGTTGTAATCCTTGCAAATGATGAGCATAAATCTCAGAACAACTGAGAAAGGAGACAATAATCTATCTGCTATTCCTTGTGGATTAACTGTCTGCATAAAAAAAAATTTAGTTGTGTACACCTTTCTACCATAATGCTATGAATATCCATGAGATTGCAGCTAACGACAAGACAGAGGAAAGTCTACTTTTTAAAAGGGACCGATATAAAAATGTTCATAATCTGAAGGAACTGTCAACCACGCAGTAGGCTGAAAGGGTTCCTAATTTATACAAAGTCCTGCAAAGCCGAAACTGTGAAGTCAGCCATTCTGTTAAGCTAGCTTGGATTTGTCTTTGCTGCAATCCACAGTTGGAGGACTTGCATCTCATTGCCTACTTAGCATCTAGAAAGCTAGCCAAACACCTTGGGAGATAGACATTATCTGGTGTCTGGTTTGCTGCTTTCTGGGTTTGGGAAATTCTGAATGAGGACTGGCTTAATCTGGACATTTGTGGAAAGTCAGCCAGGACCTGTGGAAGACCTGTCCAAATACTTCTACTGACCAGATTTACAGACATCAGCTGGCATGTGTTTGTTGATTTTGTTTTGTTTTATGATGGATCTTTGGAGTAGCAAAGAGCTAGTACATTGTATACCAGTGGTAGATTTATGTCTGTATCAATTGCATTCAGAAAGGCACTAATGCATCTTTTAAAATTTGAGTTTTAATATTGCTAATAATTAAAAATAGAAGATGAATATTTCAAACAAAAATTGATTCAAGTCAGTATTAGAAGGAGTTATGCTTCAAGGGTGCAACAGAATTTTTACTCTGATCAGAGTTGGTCAATTATTCTGAGTATTGCTGTGGCAGAGTTAGGTTGCTGCAGTGGAGATGTGGAGCTGGATTATTCTTTGCCTCCTCTGTAGAAAAGTTAACTTGCCAAAAAGTTCCATTTGGGGATCATCAAATCTTGGGAATACTGGTAACACTCAGTGAATAGTTCTATCTTTTCCTATCAAAGCAGGAGGGGAAAGTCAAATATTGAAAAAAAATATTTTAGCAGTCAGGAAAAAATAAATTTTGTTTCCAAAAGTTTTTCAGTTCTGTGTGTGGCTTGTCAAGGATCTGTGTCCACCAGCCTACCAGACTGGACCTTACCATTATGTCTCTGTGGAATGGCTTCTCATGTATTGCTTTGTAGATCTCTGGTAACCTTTAGAACAATGAACTTAGGCTTGCATCGGTCTCTTCTCAGAGACATTGTCTGCATTTCCCAACTACATTGTGACCTGCTCAGGAATTGCTTGCTTTTGCAAATGATTAGACCTGTGACATGGGTGTAACATCTTGGGTGATGCTTAAGAGAATTCTGAATAGCAACATATGGGAAATGACTTCTTTTCATTACCCTCAGTCTGGGATTAAATTCCAAAGGAACTTTTCACAGTCTCTTAAAATACATCTGGTTGCTTAATGTTTGGGTATCTGACTTTGCTTCTGAGTGTCATGGAATGATTAAAAAATTACCTCCTGGGATTGCCAATGTGTGTGATGAGACTGAACTGAATAATTGGGCCTCACACCCAATAAATATTTCTACTTAGAAAATTGTCTTTATAGAGGACACAGCTTCCACATCAGATTTCCTCTAACCCCCAGAAAACCCATAGTCTCCTTCACTGTTTGTGACCTACATGTCAAGTTTTTCAGTGACCGTCCTGCTGAGCTGATTTGAGATGGGGAGGTGACAATATGTGAATTGCTAGTCCTTCATCTTTCATCAGTTGGAGGAAGGAAATTGAGTGCAGTGTGTATTAATGGAATTGAAGCTGGGCTGGAGGGAGCTTGCAAGCATCTTTTGTGCATGAGGCCCAGTTTTTCCTAAAGTAATCTTCATGGGTCCAGAGAGGGGCAATTGTCCTGTTGGCTCTGGGCCAATGACAGAAGATGACTAGTATATCATAAATTCTTAGTAAAAAGATTTCTCTAGAAGGCACATGTGAGAATAAGGAATAGAAATACGTGTTAGGTGCTGGAGGTCATTGGCCCACTGGCACCTAGGAACTCATCTGAATATTGAACAGGCAGCAAACACTGAGGTGGCAGAAGTACCTAAGCTCATTTTAACATGTAAATAAGTATTCCTTTCACACAGAGACTGGCTCTTTAATGGGGAAGCAGAGCCATAAGGATCAAATATTTTTTCTCTTGTTGAGCTTGAATGTTTCTGCTTATCTCTGGCAAACCCACTGCTTGGTTTCTTTGCTTCTAGGTTCTGCTCAGAGCTCCAAGAACATTCAAGGCAGAGCACCTTGAGAGGTTAGGCTGAGAGAGGTCCTTCTGAGTCCCAGCCTGACTAACTCGAGGTACTGAGCAGCATTAAAGCAACCTCTCTCAGAATGATGCCTTGATTCTGGGGGTGAATGAATCCAACTGAAATTAATGGGTCTTCACCAATGTGGAACTGGCTGCAGGACTGCATGTTGACATGAAGATCTTCTGCTTAGAGACAGCTGTTGTGCCAGTTTGTCACACACAGAGAAGGGGAGGGGAAGATATCTAACATATGTGAATGCTCTACAAGTAGCATATGTTTTATATATTGGATTTAGGATGATGAATGCATTCTTTTGTGTGTGTTGGCAGGATTTTATTTTAGACACGTGGTGTATGGTATCTCAAATATTACATGACTGGATGTAAAAATACTGTATACTGACAACTAGAATCACAAACTTGGTATATATGCTGATTATATCTCAATTATATTAATTACGTATATATAGAGCATACATATAATCATGGGAGTCCCTTGATTAAATGTATTTTCATGCAATTTCACAGAAGGTTTGTTTGTCCTCTAGGAACTATAACCTTATGCAAATTGTAATTGCTCTGTGGTTTTCCTCAGTCTTGTTAGTGAGGCTAGGATAAAGAATACGTTACTAACTCAGTGTTCCTCCCCATGCTCAGAATCTGAAAGAACAGAAAACAATGTTGCTGATAATGTGAATAGTAACATTAGTCCCTGATTATTTTATCATTACTTTAACAGCATGTGGAGCCATTAGGCTGGATAGCTGACACAATTTTGAGTGTGGTTTAAATAGCAGTAAACCACTGATCGTTCAGTTTTATTCCAATGTGAAGAACTACTACTATCGTGAGACTGTTGATAGGAGTAATGTGTTGTGCTCTTTACCCTGCCCTGCCTTCTCTGCTGCTGTGTTCAAACCAGGGTAGCAAGTTAATCAGCAGCCCTTGCAGCACTCCTGCTGCCTGCCCTTACAGGTAAGCGGCTACAGCCGAAGTGCTCCATGCAGGGTGGTTACAGTTCCCAGTGCCATCTAGTGGTGTTCTTGCTGAAAAGAACTGGAGAAAGACATACAAAGGAATTTAATTTCCCTGTATAATTTCCCGGTAGCTTGGTGAATTCTTCCTATGTGAAATGGTTAAGAAACTGTAATAGGTATTGGTCTAAGCTCAAGGGCAGACTCAAAAAGCCTCCCTTTTCATACCCATGCATGCTCCTCTGCCCTTGCATGGGCCCTGAGGTACCACTGGGATTAGGGAAGGGCTGAAAGAGTGGAAATTGGCGGGATCAGAAACATCTCAGAGTGCCTCAGGGGACGCTTATTTTCTGCACGGTGCTATGGTGTCTCCATACACTGTCTTTCCATCCTCATCTCGTTCTTTGTTAGGGGCTAGAAGGTAGGCTAGCTGGAAAAAAAGGCTGGGGGTTGCCTACTTTCCTTTACCTGAAAATTTTAATGCATTCATTCAACCGGATGAAGCAAACAGCAAGAAAAGCCCAATTCTTTTCCTCCTGCTCTTACCTCTCCCTCCCACCCATTCTGCCAAGGCCACTCTTAAAAGCTCCCTTTTATATCTCACAGGCATATGTTTCAATTTTCACTTGCTGGGTGTGATATTTGGTAACATACGGATGAGTCATATTAATAACTTATTGAATCAAAACATAAACTGCCCTCAATCATTGCTAGATGTGCTGTAGCCTTTATTCTTGTGGTAGCACCTGTCCAGTCTTAATCACACTGTGCTGTTTACTGCACCTGGGCTTTTCTCAAATGCGTTAGACCTAGAAACCTCATCAGTCCTAGCTCCAGCAGGAATATCTCTCTACTCTGATTTCCTGAAGTGAATTTTCATTTTAGGCCAAGAAAGGGCCATGAAAATCCTTTAACACAAACCATCTGATAAGTCTCTTTTAGAGCAACAAGCAATGAATATTGTGGGATCCATTTAAGTAATATTTTTACTTTCAAAATAAAATATTGGCAAAATATAATCAAGAAGTTAAGAAAACAAACACTGAAACTGTGTGTCAACATAGCCACATCTGCTATAAGCAATATGGGAGTATTGCTCTGCTGTAAATTGCTATAGTTTTCCAAGCCATAGAACACACTGAAATCTGTCGCCAGATGAGACTGGAGTAATCTTATCTCATATGACCAAGTCAGAAGTCCTATCCTACAGTAAAGTCTATAATTTTGCCTACATAAAATCCTCCTGCCAGAATATAGTGATTCCCAGATCTTACTCACAATGAGATTTCAGCCTCTTCTAAGTCTCCCCTCACTGTTTCATGGCCAAGATGGCACAGAACTGCTTCTCCAGTAGGAAAAAATAGATTTAGTGATGAATTCCTGCAGGTGTAATAAGAGCAAAGGAGTTCATTTTCTCCAGAAACACTTGACTTTTGTTGGATTATGAATTCCCTCACTGTACAGGAAAACATCCTTAGTCCACGTCCCCATTTTGGTTGCTTTCTTCCTAGCTGACCAGATTGTTCTCATGAGAAGCTGTACAGGAAACCCTACAGCACTTATCCCCACCGATGCTGAGGGAAAGGCAGGAGCCAAGTGGTTGGTGCGTTAATGCTTACAGATGTATTGCACGTGATTTTCCACCAACAAGTAAATATTAAATCATTATTCTAGGACAGACTAAGGTATATAAAAGGATATATAAGCCATCTGAGAACCTAGAATGGCAACCAGCCCTGTTCATAATAGAGAGACTCCTAACCCAGAGAGTCAGCTTGGAGTCTGATTTGCAGCTGGCAAATCAAAAAGGCCCAGGAGAAAGAAAAGAGAGATCAAACATGGTATTGTTTAGATGAAGGAAGCTGCGCTCCTGAGAGGAACAGGATGACACTTCTTTTGGGTATCAAAGAGGCAGCGTGGGTTATTGCTGTCCTGATTTTTTGCAGGGTTGCCATATTCTTTTATTTGATGATGATTTGTACACAAATTAAGCTATGGTATGCATTATCCTGCTGGCAAGAGGCAGAGCCAGCATGGTTCTATACAGGTTGTATAACTTTACGCAATGGTTGTTTACTAGCTACGCCTAACCGAACACGTAACAGTCCATTCTAACCAGGATTAATATTTACTTTGTTTCTGTTTCCCTTTTTCAATGTTTTATTTGAAGAGATTTTTTGTTTTGTTTTGGCTATTCTAAAGCTTTGTTAAGCTGTGGGAGGTGGTCATTGTAGTATTTTGTTGAAACATCCCTGGGAATATATTTTAAGACAAATTCTCATATTAGTTTCTACTGGATTGAAGTTTCTTTGTATTTTGTACTGCTAGAGCCAGTTCTTGTTTTTATGACAATATTGCTGCAGTTCAGGACATAGAGCCAATGGAGTTTAGTCTAGATTTTCATTTTTAGGGTTTTCTTTAAAGATTTCATTTACACAAAGGGAAGAGGAACAATTTCTCCGTGGGCAGCAAAGCCATTTCAGCTTAGAATGGGGTAGTCCTAGCCTTAGTCTGTGAACTGCAATCTTTCCCAAGGAGGAATGTATTACCTTCTTTTTGTGTGGAAGCGCACTCAGCCCTGACATTGGATACATTTCTGTTCTCTTTCAGTATAGTAAACATCTAAACCTGTTGCTGCTTTAACAGTACCAGACAGATGAGTGTCATCTTTATTCTGCAAAAAAAGTCACTACAGATATTTATATCTCTTTTAAAAAGATCTGGTTTTATGGGAAAAAACCCCACTCCTTTCCTTCCTCTCTCCTTTGAGCTTGTTCTTCTATGATAAAGTGTCGAGTGCAGAATGTTCAACAGTGGCAAACTCAGGCAACTGATGTGGTAGAATAAAAGTTCGAGAAATTGCTTCCCCTATTTACCCACTATTTAGGTAGTAAGAAGACACAGCTACTACATTTGGGAAATGCTTTCTTCACCAAGGAAGCCTTTTATTTATGGCCTTTAACCAATGATATAAAAAAAAACCCAAAACAAAACAAAAAAAGCCCCAAACAAGGTTAATTTCCTAAATACTGAAATGAACCCAAAATTTCCTCTGACTAGGCTGCTGGAGTGTTCTAGAAATGTCAATAGGACAGGAGTAGCAAGATGCTATCAAAGAAGATCACTGAGGTAAGTGCTTTTGAATGATGGTCCAGGGCACTATAGCAAGTGTTGTAGGTTAACCCCACTAGGCAGTTAAGCCTCACACAGCTGCTCGCTCACTCTCCCCCAGTGGGATGGGGGAGAGAATCAGAAGAATAAAAGTGGGAAAACTTATGGGTTGAGATAAAGACAGTTTAATAAGTAAAGCAAAAGCTACACACACAAGCAAAGCAAAACAAGGAATTAAATCACTACTTTCCCATTGGCAGGCAGGTGTTCAGCCATCTCCAGGAAAGCAGGGCTCCATCATGCCTAATGGTTACTCAGGAAGACAAACGTCATCACTCCGAACGTGCCCCCCTTCCTTCTTCTTTCCCCAGGTTTATACGCTGAGCATGGTGTCATATGGTGTGGGATATCCCTTTGGTCAGTTGGGGTCAGCTGTCCCAGCCGTGTCCCCTTCCAGCTTCTTGTGCACCCCCAGCCTACTCGCTGGTGGGGTAGTGTGAGAAGCAGAAAAAGCCTTGATGCTTTGTAAGCACTATCCAGCAATAGCTAAAATTTCAGTGTGTTATCAACACTGTTTTGGTCACAAATCCAAAACATGGCACCATATGGGCTGTGACAAAGAAAATTAACTCTATCCCAGCCAAAACCAGTACAGCAAGGTTTGTGATTGCCATCAAGAGAACTGAAGGAACAGATGTCCATGAATGCTGTGTATCACCTATCAGAGAATCAATTTGGATGTCATTCTGAATGGTGAAAGATGAAGTAGTTTTGGAAACCAAAGGATCACCCACGGGCACCACAGAGCCAGTTTCTGGAAGGATTGTTGCTGCAGTCCTGCTGCGCACCAAAGCCCCAGTTGGAAAGGAGTTAACCCAGGGCTAAAACCCAGTACATATAGATTGTTCTTGAATACCATTACTGAGCAGTATTGCCCCATGTAGGAGAATTAAACCAGCCTAAGAAAAGGCATATCAGCTGCAAAGGAATAACCAAACTGAATCTAGGAGATGATCTGCTGTCATACTGAGAGTTTAATCTTTAATGATGAGGTCATTCCGGAGTGACTACAGCAGGTACTGATGGGATCTGAACCCCTAAGTGACAAGTAGGTTTCAAGTAATCATTTCAGTGGGCTAATTTCAGCCATATTCACTCCAGAAATTTCCCTTCAGAAGACTCAATTGTCAAGGCAAAATGCAGCATCTGAAAGCAAAGTTTTAAAATGCCTCTTTTTATTATTTTTATCTAGCACATACTGGTTCATGAAGAAAGAAATTATGTGCTTTCCCTGGGCTCTCTTGATGCAGAATTTTATTCTGTAGCAAAGATTGTGGTTATCGGTGCCTGTTGCTGAGGATGTTCATTAGATATTATCAGCTTCAAATACAAGAAACAACCTTTGCTCCTACTTATTTTTGTGGGAAAAATGATAGCACACAATGATTGCTAGTCATCAGTATGCTTTTCTGACAGTTTGATCATGCAGCAAGCCTTTAAGAGATGCTTTTGCTTAAAGGAGAATTCAAGTCTATATATCCCAGTGTGACCAATGGCATGGTGGAAAACAAACAAGAATTCAAAAAAGAGGTAAGAATTTCTGATTTGTGTTATGCCTGAAAGCTGTATGGATAATTAATGCTTTTTCAGGGATTGTACATGAAGGTTGGTTTATTATAATTTTTTTCATAACATAATAGATTAATTGTCTAGAAGTTGAGTGTAAGATTCTATCAGCCGGTGATGTGAATGTAGGTATCAAGTGATGCAATACTGCCAAATTACTTTTGTGTTTAAAACACTTTTACACGTTCTAATAGTTTGTATCTTCTGAAATTTGTGCTGGTAGTTTGAAAATAAAGAAGGAAAAAACAATAAAAGGTAATAAAAATTAGAACAGCTTCTACTGTTCTTGTTTAATGTGCTAAGGATATTAATGGATTAATGTTAGACATAATGATTTTACATTTAGAAGATGACTTGCTGCAGTTTCAAAATCAGCCTTCCTGTTGTTTGAACTGTTGTCAGTTTATTTAATCTGTACCATATAAAACAGCAGTAATAATCAACAGGGTGTGGATTAGAACGTGGTGTGTTTCTCAAGACCCTTGGAAAATACTGCCAAAGCCTGAAACTTAATACACATCTTAGAGCTCATAACTCTTCTTAGGCAATGAAGCCTTCAGTATTATTCAGGAGATCTGATACTTAATTTTGTGTGTTCGGTTTTTGGAATGTCAATGTTTTGTGCATAATTAGTAAACTAACTCCTTTCAATTCTAAATTCTGCTTACTTGTTCCATTCACTTTAGGCTATTTGCTGAGAACCACACTTTAGTAGCTATGGAGCTGGGTAGGGAGTTAACTTTATGGCAGCTTTCATGAAACAACTTCCCTTCAAAGCTTGTGGTAACATTGTTGATCGTCCTAAGTGGCATTTGGCTCCTTTGGCCAGTCTGTCTTCTTTTGCAGATATAACATGAGATGCAGGACAGACAAAGCAGATGATAGATTTATGTAATGTACACCTAGAAATATTTCCATCTGGAGAGCATGGGGCTTCTCCTAACCTCCAGAGTAAAGTCTGTTACTTCAGTGCCCCCCCGTGTCCCCAATCTTCTCACCTGAGTCTCCTGCTGTAATGTTAGTACAGACATTTTTATGATCCATTCCCTTCTCCACAGAGGGATGAATGGGAATCAACAGCAAGCCCTTTCTCAGTTAAGTGGATTTCATCAGACAGTATAAATGTACTCATAAATGAATGTTTCATGGAAACTATTTGGGTTTCAGGAAACTTGGACCAAAATGCCAGGTTTCTGGACAAAACGCTGCATACCAGCTGGCTTGCTTGTGCTACTGGAAACCTTCTGGTGGTCTGATACCCTTGCCCCAAGAAGCCTTACAACCAGGGATCATGATCTTCTCTTCGTACTCTGAGAGCCTCAGCTCAGTGAGGACTCTGAGGACTTCTAGACTATTCTTACCACAGCACGGGAAAGGAGCTAAAAAGTTCCTTATGTCCAAATGTCCTGAGTTGCTCCTACTATAGAGCAGCATGGGGAACCCCTGGAGATGGACAAACACTTCCTCTTTTCCTTGACATTAAAAAAATCAATTCAGAACGAATGTTTTTCCACATTAAAAAGTTACTTTCAAGAATGTTTTGTGTCCACAGGAATCTTTGAAATGTCAAACTTTCATACTCAGCTGGACTTAAGACTTGGGAGAGTTTTAAGCACTAGTGGGTATGGTTCTTGAGAAATAACACATTCTCAGCACCGAGACATGATAATCTCTGCTTTTCACAGACACTTGTCTTGTCCAGAACCTCCCACTCCTCAATGTTAATTTATAAGGACCCACACTAAATAACAGCCATCTTTCAGCTTCAATGAAACAAGTTGTCTTTTTACAGCTGGGAAACTGAGGCCCAAAAGCAATGTCATTTGCAATGTCATGGCTTCAGAAAACTTACTGGAAAGCTTGGCAGTATCTTGATCTGATCTGACTCACAATGCCTTCCACTTACTCTTCCACCTGCACTCCAAAAAAGAAAGATTCCTCCTTATCTCTAAGCAATAATGCTGGTAAAAGTTGTAAACAAAATGCTCTGCCTTGTACTCTGTTCCTTTTTCTTCCATAGCTAATCTCTGGAGCCTTTTAGTGGCTCCATATTCCCATCACTTAAGTCCTGGGCACACGGAAAACCTCTCACTGTTCTAAGGGGGAAGACATGGGAGGAAGTTGCAACCATATTCTCCCAGTTAGAATGAAGGAACTCTGCCTTTGGCCAAGATCTTTTTACCTTCTTTCCGGTTCTGGATTATGTTTTTCTGGGAAACTTGCCTTTGAGTGCAACTGGCAGCAGTTTTTGCCTTTTGGTTCCTTGCCAAGGGGTGAGTCTCTGCGTACAGCCATACCTTCAGACCTCAGGGTCTAACTGAGCCTGTGCTAAGTTAATGCCTTATGCCCTCCTGCATCCAGCTCTGTGGCACTGATATGCCATCAGGTTAAGAAAAGTGAGAGTATAGTTCTGTAACACAAGCAGAGCATTTAAATACAGGATTCTTTTGTCTTTTTATTGTATTCATAAAAATGTTCGAGTGAAGGTACAACAAAAGAGAAGAGTGGCTTTATTAAAAGAGAAAAAATAAGTTTGTAAAGTTGTTCCAAAATCTCCCTAAGATTCATCAAATGACCTGAAGGCAGAGGATTAAAATCAACGTGAAAATAGCTGAAATTCAGAGCTACTTAAAAGATACAGAGAGAAAAGCACTTCTATGCATTAAAAGAATAAAATGCCCATTTTCTTTGCTGGAAAATGTGCTGTGGTTTAGTGTTCAAATAGTACCTGATCTGGACCAGCTGTTGGGTGATGCAGTGGTTTGAAGCAGAGACCTGAGCAAAGTGTAACACATGAGCTGGGCTCCATGGAGATTCTGTGACAATAAGAGACCTCTGAGTCACTTCTCCTCTTTGGCCGATCCCAAGTGGGGGTGGGATAAGAATTTTCCTTCTGACTTAAGTTAGAGCAATGATTAAAATGCTTTGCCTTCATCATCCCCTAGATGTACAGGCTACCTGGTTACTTCAGACAGTGAGGAGCCGGGAGTCTCTCCATCCGCCCCCACATGGAGCTTAGCCATTGGGTGGTGGAACTGTTGGAAGAACTGGCTTTCTTTTTCTGTGTGTTGATTTCCATCCTGAAAGTGGCAGAATAAGATTCATTGCTTTGGGTTTTGGTGCTTAGGTGTCGAACATGCTGTGAGTTGTAATAGAAGCACATGCGACTGCCCTTGCTAATGTGGAGCTGTTGGTACCTACTAGCAGAGCTCATGCCAGAGATTTCCCCTCAGTGTGTGTGCTAATAGGATCTCTCTCCTTTAGCTTGCTGTTTGTTTTCAGGAAACTTGTAGGAATTTTTCTGTTCAATTGCTGTTGTTGTGCCAGGTTTAGTTAACATTGGCTATGGGGTGTCCAAGTTATTAGGGGAGAAAATGGTGGCAGCGATGGACAGACACACAAACATTTGCATAGGATGATCACACAGGTCTTGTTTTCTTCTGTGTTCTTTTTCCTTTTTCTAAAGCCAAATTTTTTTTTAATTTGACATGAATTTCTGTTGGCTTGAGAGTTGGCCTGAAACTTCAATTTCTTTGTCAAATTGACTATTAAAAGATTTTCTTCTAGTTCCATCCAGTAGCCTTGGTTACTTCTCAGTGTAGGCTGGTAAACAGTTTGGTGAAGAGTGGGTGTTTTTTATTCCACCACCCAGGCATACAGCTCATGTTATAGTGTAATTCAAAGAGCCTTTCATATCTCAGAATGGAGGCAAGGGTACCAAGACAGCAGGTATCCTAGGAGAAGACTAAGCGTCAACTTCTGTGCCTCCTGCAATTTTTTTAATATTATTATTGTTTTATTTAATCTGAAGAGGCATACAGTTGGGCAGGACAGCAAGGAAATAGACAAATAATTTGTTGAATTAACTAAAATCTACATCAAGAGCACAAATATATAGTGAAAACAAGATCCTCCTTTGTTCTTTCTATAATATGTGAACTTGATGATATTAAATAGAATAAATGTGGATCCAATAAAAGGAAGTACTACTTTTATTCAGTATCTGGTAAGTCTGTTTAATTCATTGTCAAGGAAGGTTACCAAGATTAATACTGTAGCCGGGTAGTTTAAAAGGGCTGAATAATTTTTTAACCAAGAACACTTCTAACTCCTTAAGCTATGTGAAATCTCATGCTTCAAAAAGTACATTGATAGCAAACCACTTCACCACTCTTTTCTTCCACTACATCAATGGCTAGATTTTGGCTTCAATGTGCTTTCTGCAGTAAAGCACTAACTAAAGACAGGATTACAGGATGAATTGCTGAAAGCAACTTGGTAGTTCCATAGTTCCTGTATATTGCATGCACAAGAGTTTAGTCCGGAGACTGTGAATTCTGTCCATGTAATAGTAACAGAAGGATAAAAAGCCTTTTTTTTTTTTTTTAATTCAGATATTTTCACATTGTTAGTTTCAGCTTCAGTGTTGTATCAAGGTCTGTAAAGGGTCCAAGTAAGCTTCTCACCTGTAAAATATATGCAGTCCTCTTTTGGACTACAATGGCAATTTCATCTTGCCCCAATACTTCCAGTTCTCCAAGACATGATTTGCAGCCTTATTTGACATGAAATAAAAATGGAAGTCTTTTGTAGTGCTTCTCACACATCTACTTTCAGATGAATTCAGGAAGAGAAATGCACTTTACCAGGTTTCTCATTTTTATCAAGTTCTAAAAAGTTTCAGTTCATCTTAAGACTTCCACTTCAGTCAAACTTAAGTCACTTCTTCTTATGCAGTCTTAGGTGTACCAGACTTCTAAATTCTTCATTTGTTTCTAAATAGTCTTTTAAATGTATGGCATTTGGTTTTGCTATTGTAATATTGTCATTGGTGTTCTCATGTCCAGCCATTAAGGAATCTGGTTGTATTTCCTGTAGTAGAAGTCTTGAAAAATTGCATTCTAACTTTAAGATTGTGGGGTTTGTATTATTAATTTGAATCTTTTTTGGAAGAGGCAGCTACTATGGGCAGAACAGCATATAACTGTAATCTGTACAATTCGAATATTATTTGTTGTGACTTGCATTTGCCTTCTTCTCTCCTCCCCATATCAACCACCTAAACCAAATCTAGAGCTGAGAAAAATAAAATTAGAAGAATCTGAGAAGATGTGGAGATCTTTTAAGGTGCCTCAGGATGGGTAAAAGGAGGTTGCTTTCACTGTGTAACCTGTTGAACTGTCCAACTTCCAGGCCAGATGGGATTCATGGCAAATGAAGATGAGGAAGACACATGTCAAGGAGGGTAAAACCTCTGACAGTAGGATAGCTCAACAGCTATTCTAGACCCATCGTAGTCATAGGTTATTGTGACTTTCATAGAAGCATTCCTTTGCCTACATGTGTCTCTGACCTTTTTTTTCTGTTCAGAGTGCTTGAGAGAGAAGTGAATTGCCTGTTGTTTTGTGCAACCCACTGATTACACCCTTCAAAATTGTTCCATTTGTAAAAGATTTACCATTGGTGTACAATATTGCTACATCAGATATGACCAGAAATGGCTGCATTCTATTGCAGTCAGCTGAGATGTAAAATTACCTGTGATTTTCAATCAGTAATGTCAATTTCTGGAGGTTTGTAGGATCTTATTTTTCAAGAAATTGACATAATTTTTATATTTTTTACTGCTTGTGTCTCTAGGACTTTTCAAGTTGCTGTAGCAGGTTTTGATGAGACATTTAAAAATACAGAAATTGCTTTGTTGCAATCAATTACTCTCTGGTTTAAAAGTGCAGACAGTTGAGGACAAAAAACCAAATATGACTTTGACACGGTTGGCTTTCAACACAAATAGAAAGCAGTCACAGCAACCAACTTTGGAGTAGTTCATAATATTAAGAAATATTCATTCTAAGAGGTTGGATGGGTTTGTAGCCATGGTGTTAACTGAGAAAAGGGTAACTTTGGAATGGATTGGACTCATTAGCTCAGCTGCATTGGTTTACCTGAGGTGGGTGAAGAGTCATGCCGAGGAATCTAATTTTCTGTAAGGTATGCCAAGAACTTCTTAGATGGGGGGCAGAACTTCACTTTGTTACAGTTTCATAGGAAATTCAGTGAGCATTGCTTTTTCCAGGAATAATTTAGGTTTCACGTCCAGAAGGATTTCTATTGTGTTTGTACAAAGGCAACATGACATAAAGTTAAAAAACCCCACAAGGGTGCTATAGCAATATATAGGACTTTTCTTTGCCATTTGTCACTCCTCTAATCTGATGATCTGGACTGTTCAGTGCTAGTGACACCCATAAAACCTGATGGTCTGTTGATCTAATTCTATGTGATTCGATCTCTTTCCCACCCTGCTTGGCAAGGAGCACTTGCATGCCAAGCAGTGCACGTGTGAAAGCTGACATGCTGCAGCAGCACTCTTGGGAGAAGCCACCATTTTGGTTCCAAAGTATGGGTGTAGTAAGTGAAATTCTTTGTTGCTCCCTTAAAGAGATGACAGTGTTTTAAAT
>WAAD01022433.1:9460-41902 GCA_013389945.1 Fregata magnificens
CCAGAAGCAGTCAGTTATGATGCAGATACAGTGGGAAATGCAAAGTCAGGGACAGAAAAATGTTCATTTTTAGCCCAGGACTGAACATGTACAGTTCTTCCATGCCTGTTCTCCTGGCTCAGTATAGGAAGAGCTATAACGGATTACAGGAAAAAGAAAGGAGAGGAGATGGAAACTGTTGGTATGGACATTTATTCCATAACATGCTGGAGGTTTTATTGTATACAGTCCAATGGAGACATACTGCAGAGATACTGTCTTTTCTTTTTAAACAGGAGTGGCTGAAAACAGGTTCAGATCAACCACTGACTAATCCAGTGGTTATGTTACTGGACTGAGATATGAGAAAGCCAAGTTTAGTTTCTGTCTTGGCATCCAGGTACTTATATGACCTTAGGCAAATGAAGGAATTGCTCTGTAAAGTTCCTCACCTAGTAAATGGGGATAAAATTACTTCCTGACTTACTAGTGGTTGTTGTGGGGAAAAACCCATTAAAGATTATGAGATGTTCAGCTACTATTTTAAAAGAGTCCACGTGAGCCTCATTCTTCTGGAAGCTCCCATTGGATTTAATGGAAACTGATGACTTGCAGTGAAAGATTTAGTGGTTATGAAATGTATGTAAACACTTAATGGGCTGTGTATGGTTTGATTCTAGCTGGTTTATCTGGGAAAGTCAGTTTATTATTATTATTTGATTTTTAATTTTTTGCTACCTGAAACTTCAGGTATTATATTGTTTAAACACCCTTCAACTTGTAGTGCTCTAACATTCAAGAAAAAAAATCTAGTGCTGAGGAAGTATACCCTATCCATGCAGTAGAGTAATCCTGTTTGCCCTGTTCGGGCATGAATCATTCTACATGCTGTTAGTGCTAAATGAGACAGCTATGCATAGTGTGCAGCTGCAAGGCTGAAATTGTGCCGTGCCTACTGCCGTAGTGGGTGCCACCCACACTCACCATTAAACTCAGTTTAACATACTTGCGCTCACACAAAAGCTAGTGACCTGTCAACCCAACAGTCTCCTGGATTTAATACTAAAAAGTAACTACTGGGTGACTGTTAAAAGGCCACAAACAATAAGTGGAATTCAGAGGGAACAGGAAAACGGCAAGGAGAGGAAAACATCTCGGATTCCTTTTTCATTTAAAATGCAGTCTTTTGGGAAAATGTCATTTATTGCAGATAAAAATGCAGTGTGTTGCTGAGCAGGTGGAAGTAATTTTATCTAATTACTACAAATGGGTTTGTGAACCAGCTGGGAATACTGAATGGTAAAAACATGTAGGAAGAAGGTGGATTTGGAGAAGGTGGAAAGGAACACCTCTAATAGCTGATCACAGTGAGCACTCTGAGGTAACAGGGACACTGAGAATGGTCTTAGGCAGTTTTAGAAAAAGAAGTTTCTGCAGCAGGATGTTGGGAATAGGCTTTAAGAGGCACATGAAAAACAAGAGTAACATCTGCAGTGGTTTTGTAAATCTTTAAGTATGAGAAATCCATTAGAGACAGGAGAGGCATTGCAAGTCCCATGATCTGACACTGCACACCAGTGTTTCCTAGAAGGAGCCAAAGATGGCTGTTAGTAGGATAGACTAGTTAGGCTACATCAGAGATCAGTTCTTCGATGTTAAATGTTTGGGGCCAAAATTTATTTAAAAAAAAAGAAAAACTGATTTGGAGTAATTTGGTTTTGTGGAGCTGAGCTAGAGACACAAGAAAGGACCTTGTTGAGTTCTTGTCAGTCTTCGCAGATTCAGCAATGGAGAAAAACTGTATAAAGAAGGCCAGAAGAAAGGCAATCTGGGCTGTTTACGATCCTACTGATCGTACCAGCTAGGGCAAGTCACACAATCTCCCTCTGACTTCATATTTTGCTCCACAGAGGATAAACTTCTAACCTAGATCAATTAGACTGTGGAAGATACAATCCTGCACAAGGGATGGAGCCAGTTAAAAGCTTCTCAGTAGTGGAGACAACATTAGATTATGCTGCCAACACACTTAAGAAGCTGGGCCCAGACTGCTACAGGAAAGGGAAATACAATGCAAGAGACAGAATTAGGGTAGCTAGCTAATGAAACAGTCATAGAAAATCATGCTTAATTGATTAATTAATGTTTGCTGCTCCTGCCAGCAAGGTAGAGGCAATCAGGGGATGCAAATTCTGTTGCTGGAATGGGTCACCTCTGTGTCTCTCAGCAGAAGCTGCCACCCCACAGACCTCAGTACTTCCCTTGACACTACCAGCAGCCAGCATGGCTTTCTAGGGCTTTGGCAGGGAGGAAGTAGCAAATTTGCTGTTCCCAGACAGCCTAGATAGATGGCTATTTACTTTTCCAAGATAAGGGTTGTTATAGCAAACACAGTAACAGATTAATCCAATATGGTTCTCTTCAGGCTGTCCACCAGGGTTAATCATAAGCTCATTAATATTGTGGCAATTATTATTCATATGCATTAGTTTTTGCGTGGCCCATCCTGAACATGAAGGACCAAAACCATGTAGTGATTAAACAGGAACCTGGTAATGTTTATACCAAGAAGTTAGGTGATTCTGATATTCTCCTACAGAGGATGGCAACTATACACCCTTTTGGCCATCATCCTGCTCTCTTTGGCTTTCTCCTCTAAGGCACTGTTGTTGATTATCAGCCCCTTAGTGCTGTTGAACCATTCAGCAAATAGCATCTGCCTTGCTAAAATCAGGCAAGCATCCACTTAATGCATGGGATGATTGATGCTTTGACACTACATGTGGTTTAGTACCTCACTCTGTCCTGGCTGAGATGCCCATCAGCTCCTCCTGTACCCATGGCTCCTGTGGATGGAAGGCCTTGGGAGCACAAGACTCACTCCTTTTGCCTCACATTTTGGCATGCAAAGGCTGTAGTATATTATTCTAAAAGGTCAAGGACAAAAGCACGTTGCTACAGGTGGGTAGGCATTATCTGGTTTGTGAGATTCCGTGCTGTCAGCAGCACTAGAGATATGTGCTCAGGAGAGGGGTATCTAAGTTATAATCTAGTTTATCTCAGCTAAGACAGGTGATGCATTGTTCTTTGAGCAGCAGTGTGGCAGGACCCATCCTTCATGCACTGCGGTACCTGAGAATCATTTCAATGGTTTATGGCAGCTAGCAGAAAGCCAAGATTTGGTGTGGGGAAAGCAGGAATCAGCCTGAAAAACAGTTTGGTTTTATAAGGGGGAGGGAGAAATGATAAATATAATAGATGTGCTGTGCATCTCCAATTTAGGACATGGTCATGTCAGTGTGTTTTAGAAAGCCACTGGTCCCCAGCTAGAAGCTGAATTTTCACCTTCACCTGAAGCACAATAACTGATCATGTGTGCATGCCCAGCTCCTCACACTGCACAGTAATCCAGGATGGATTACAGCAGCTGTTTTATTCCATGCTACTGCAGACTAAAAGCCACATGCACACTGGCAGCTTCTCATTTCCCCCTGAAAAAGCATTGATTTTGAAACTGCTATGTTAACACAGCACATGTTTCCTTGAACTTGCTCTCTGGATACATACCGAACCCTGGTCAGAGGGACCCTAAAACACTCTGAAAACTTTGTCATGAGCCTGAAGATACCTCAGAGCAGAATCTACAAGCATGGACCTGCAGCCACATTGCAGTTATGCTAGATGTACTCTTGTTCCTTTTTTAATGCCAAGACCATCAGCAATGTGACCATATTGAAAAGAAAGCTTTGGAGTACTCTAGAAAGCAGCTTTCTGTGAGATAGATGACCTATGTAGTGGCATGTAGCATTGCTACATCAGGTTAGGAGGACCAGAAGAAGGAAGGATCTTATAGCCCATAGACACAGCAAAGGAAACAACAGAGAAGTTGAGAAGTATTTGAACTTGGACTGTCAGAAAGCAAGGGCTAACTGTCCTCCAGTTTCTTCATATACAGCTGTAAAATCACACATAAATGTATCATCAACATCTCCTATTATCCTGGTAGCTCACTGCCCAAGAAAAAGAAAAAATAGAAACAGATGCTGATCCTCATCAGATGGAGTTCAGCTTTGGTTTAAATAAAATCATGTGAGATCATAATTTGTCCTGAAGTGAAGTAGGGGCTGATACCTTAGTCCCAGAGAGCAGGAGACAGAGATTTCTCAGGGTAAGAGAAATGCCAGTGTCCCAGTCAGGGACGAAGTTTCTTATTGAGTCTAAATCTGTTCCCCAGTTTGTAGAGTGTCTGTGGGTGGTTGTTACAAGCTTAGTAAGATCTGCAGTGACCAGGAACATCATCAGTACAGAAAATGCCAAAGCCGCCTGATGACATACAGGGTAAAATATGAGTACTCTGAGATCTGCTTCTTTGTCAAAAACTCTGCTTGCTGGCAGTGGAAACAGCAGTCAGGCCTTGTGCAGGAGGGCTGTACAAGCTTTCTTATTCCTGTTCTTACACCTCAGTAAAGGATTACCTGCTTTTTCCCTGGCTTCTCTTTACCTCCCCCTCGTTGCTTTGAGTTTTCTGAATAACTCCATTAGTTTCATGAGGGTTGCTTCCAGGGTCTTCAGACCAAGGAGATGCTTCATTGCATCAGGGCCTCCTTCTGACCTGGGAAAAAGACAGTTCTCTGTTCAGTTCATATAGGGGAGGCCCCTGCCAGAGAAATGACTAATCTAAACTTGGAGGAAAAGTACTTGCACATTATTTTGGTAATGAGGCACAGGGATGTTAACAGGGTTGGCCAAGATCTCAGAGAAACCTATGTCAGAGGTATGAAATGACTGCAGACTCCCCAAGTTCCAGATCTGACCTTTGAGAAAAATCTTTCTTACAAAGCTGTAGCACTAGATGGACCTAAGTGGCAGATCTGGAAGATCATTAAATCAGGTAGCAAAGCCTATGGAGGAAACAGATGTTACAATTCTTTTGGCTGGACCCCAGGTTCACTTCAGCTTGCAAGGAGCAAGACCTTCTCCTTTCTCTGGGAGAAAGTACTGGCTTTGGCATGGGGGACAGGTGACTTTGGAATGGACTGCAGGGATTTCTGGAGAAGGATCAGTGAATACAAAGGAGGGAAATATTCCAGCCAGCTGGTCAAGCTCTACTGCTATTTAAGGTCCAATTGACCTGAACGGCACAAGGTGTCCCCAGCATTTCATCCTTACATTTGGGGGTAAATTTGGCTCTGTGATAGGTAACAGAGGTTGTTTTTGGCTTCCTCACACAGCATCTCAGACTTAAAACTTCCAAAAAGGCTCTCTTTACACTATTAACATCAAGTAAAATATAGGATTACCCTCCTTCAGAGCTCTTTCTTTACTCTCAGGGAAGCAGCTGCCTTCACTGAACTCTCTTTTTCCCTTTTAAGCAGGAAGTCTTTTAAACCCTTAAGCTGGGAATTAAACCTCGTTGCTTCTACCACTCAAGGCACTTTCCCATTAGAGGTACATAATTACATTAGCTAGAAGGACAAGTTGTCCTACTGGATCTTTAAAGGAGCCATATACTCCATCACAGGTAGGTCTCATGCTGACCATATACAGCAGTGCGGATCCCCCACAGGCAGAGAGATACGTAACACAGTTGGATTCCTGTCATCAGCAGTGGCTCGGCTTGCTTGGCATCCTGAGAAGTGCCGGATCCACTCCTCTTCCTGTGCCTGACTCCCGCAACCTCCCCTCTCCCACATCCCGGGGTTGCTAAGCAACCTCCCGCGCAGCGGAGTGAGCAAGAGCTGTCAAATTTATTATTTTTTGTCTTAAGGTAGCAATGTCTCCTATGTAACTAAAAAATTATAAACAAGAATTAATTGTTAGTTTAACATCACAATGAGGCCTAATCTCCACTCCTCTCCCCATTCCCTCATTTGGAGTCCTGCATAATTTCAGAGGACCCAGGAAAGGGTTGCACCTGAATAAGTGAAATGAAACAAAGTTTGAAGCCAGCTCTGTTTTCCACTTTTGCATCTGGTTTGGAAGTGAGGGCACCAGCAGGGTCTCCCACACTGTTGAATTTCGCATCTGACAAACTGCAGGAAATTGAAGGCGGTTATGCATAGGGGGTTGTATTTGCCAATGGCAGGGGAGTTATACGCATTTAAAAATAAAATGAGACATAGTTTACCATACATCTGCAACATATTTCTCATAGTGATTGGCATGTCTCGCCCGTGCCAACTATGGTTCTGAACTGGCCTTATGAGGTGGCAGAAATAACTCTACAGCAGGGGCAATACAGCATTGACATCTGAAGTCACTTAGCATGAAGTAGTCTCTCCTCCACACACACTACATTCATAGACATACATACAAGGAATTCAGTCAAACACACATACAAGATGGTGCTGAGCTGTACATTCAGATCTAAGTTTGCCTGTTTGAATAGTGGGTCTCAGCTGGGAGAAGACAGCCACCCATATCCCCTTCATCCAAACTAGTGACCAAGCCTCTAACTCTTGCCAGACTTCTGGACTTTATCTGGCCCTGGAGTGTTATGGAGGTTTTATAGACCTTATATAAAGGGACATCATGGGTAAGATTTATAATATGTAGTACGTAATTGGGTCTTGAATCAGGATTTAGCACGCAACATAGATACATCCCATGTATCACATATCACAGGGAGTGGGAAAGAGAAATGAAGAGCATTGCATGGGTGTGTGATTCCCACCTTAATAGGAAATTTATTAATTTGTAATGCTGTCATCATGCTAAGAAGTAGACTACATCCCACATTTCAGAGAAGGGTGAAAGAAACTAAGAAATTAGGTTGTTATTGTTAATCTAACCTAAGGAAGATATCTTTCCAGGCCTCATATCTCTAGATTGGTGTAATTGGGTTCTGAGATGTCTACTATTTAGAAAATATTGACTACAGAACCAGTGACTTCTGCTGCTTCTGCTTGAGATAAAGTGTCATGGTAGTCTCTTCAGCTCTGTCTCTTCAGACTATAGTCTCTTCAGGACTTTCCTAACCATATCTGGTATTTCAGCAAGTTGCTTGGCCTGGTGATTCATGAGGCAGCCATGTGGACAGAAGGCATGAGGCACAACCCTAGGCTTGGCAAGCTGAACTTATGGCCACAGACTTTCAGAAAGAGAGGCATAGCCATGACCTATTTCTCTTGAGACCTGACTGTAGAAGGATGTGTACAATAAGCTGAAGCCTTAGTCTTTACATGGCAAGCACCCCTTAGGAAAGGAGAAATCAAAATATACTCAGCTAAAACCCTCCTCATCTCAAGTAAGGCTTGATAAAACTGTTTGAATAGTGAACAAACAGATTCACTAACACATTTGTGAACCAACAGCTCAAGTGTAATTTGGTGCTACCTCATGGAAGCACAGTCTTTGCTTACTGCTTATATTCAAATAACTGACGGGTAGTAATAGAAATGCATGCTTGTGATTCCCAGGCTTCATGAATTTGTACCAAGTTTGCATTCACTATTCATCACTTGTCCTTTATTGGCTTCTTTGGAAAAAAAAGTAAGAAAGTCATGGAAAAGAAGCAAAGTTTTTGGGGCCAAAACCACACCAGCGATAATTACAGGAAACAAAGAAATACCAAGTGCGATCATTATTCATCCACAGGTAAATGGGGGAGTGGAAAGGAGGAGTTTTTGAATGATTCACTAACCTGGGGGGAAAAGGCGTTGATTTTTTCAGTTTGTTTTATCCATTTTAATCAGATTTACTGGCTGTGCATCATAATGAGGTGGTGTTACCTTTTTTGAGCACAGAACATGTATTTCTTACAGTGAGGAACAGTCATTAGAAAAAGTCTTCGTTAAAAATAACCCTCCTTATCTTTTCCACTCCTTGCCTGTGCAGGGGTTTATACACTTTTCAAGCTAAACATGTAAGATGATCAGGTAAAGATAGAGCAGGTGTGCCTTAGGAGTACTAAATTATGGGAGTCAATAAACAATTATGCGGTAGCATCTGGATGATTGAAAGAATGTTAGCAGCACTAATAGTTACAGAAAATAATGATTCTTCTTCTCCGTGTGTAGGTCTTTTAATGTCCAAACATAAGATTACAGATTCAATGGTTTTCTGGGTTTGAATAAATAAGACCAATCTTGCATTTACACTGGTGCTGCCTTAGACTGTCTCATAAGATCTGGCCTTTGCAGTATTGAAAGTCCATAGTGTGACAGTAGGGAACAGAGATGATCCTCATGGCAGAAGATGGAATAATTCACATTTATTTCAGCAAGGTTTGCGTGATACCATCATGACTTTTAAACCAGAAGCATTTGCCATGAAGTTCAAGAAAGTCTGGTTCTGAACTGTCACATCTTCTCCCGTCACTAATATTAATGTATTAATCTCTTATCTATCAATAAGTGTTTATGCAAAAGGTGAAAGGAACAGTCCCTTTGTTGGAAGTGACTGTAAAGACCTGAATTCTTCAGAATGTCAAAACTGAAGAGAATAATGTTTCAGAAGTAGATGGCACCATCTAGGCTCTTTTTTATGGCAAGGTACATTTGGCCTTTCCACTTGTGGTTACCTGATCTCATCGTCTGTTACAAGCATCTTTAGTGAAGACATGAACAAGCTTTGGGGCAGGCTGTTAAAGGCAGAGAGCACAAGAAATCACTTTGAATGTCAGAACTACCAATGACAGTGAGAGGAAACCCAGGCACCATAGTACTTTGAGAGAGGCTGTAGTGAGGCATCAAAATCATTAACAAATGTAGCTGAAATTGCTTAAGCAGGGTGGTGTTGACAGAAATCTAGGCATATTCATGCAGGATCATAACAAAAAATCATATTTTTCTTAGGAAGTTTAAATGAAAAATAATCTATAATATGCAGTGCTACACAATTTAGAATGTTAATGAAAAAAAATCTAAAACTGATTATTGAATCTTGTATGTTAGCTACAGGAGAAATGAGCTCCCTGCGCTCTTTCCTTTTTGCGACCTCTGGAGTATCTTTCTGTCATCCAGAATATGAGAACAGATTCTTCAAATTGTAAGTTGGGTGTGCAGTGCCTGTGTATGAATTAAAATAGACTGAACAATAGAGGTGATTTAGCAAGCAGTTGATAGGCTTTGCTTTTCTGAGCTTGTTCTTGACAAAATAGACCAAAACCAAGAAAAAAGTGGAAAAGCAGCTAGAAATGAGGATGCTCTCCTGGCAAGACATACTTGATTCTGCCCCATATATATACATTGCAGCCCCATGCTGCAAGATATACAGATTGCTGCCCCAGGGTTCAAAAATGGCAATGTCAATATTTTGCAGTTTTGATTGATAGGTAAATCACCACTATAGACCGTAACGTTATGCTTTTTCCTGTGACACTTGTCTATGTCCCTCTACACAAGATGAAAACTCCAACCATGGTGCCATGCCAAGATGCTCTTTTGATGTACAAAACCACTGGGGCACTTGAACTTCCTTTGGGATGTATCTTATGCCAAAACCTCCTGTCAATTTGGAGCTGGACAGCCTTGATTGCTCAATTGCTTTCAGTCATTTCTGAAAGGCTGATCTCCAGCATATGGTGACTGAATGAAAGGTGTTGAATTTGGTTGTCTCTTGGCAAAGTCCTCTTCTGACTTTATGTGAAAGTGGAAAGAGTGGGTGTATAACATATTGATCTACTGATGACTCCAGGTGGAAAAGGTTTATCCAGGGCTGTTATATGACCCATTTGTCAATTCTCTGTAGTAATTTCTTAAATAAACTCTGTAGTGGAAAAAATTCTCTCTTCCAAAATGTCATTTTCCCTCTAAAAACCTCTGCCCTGAACAGAGAAGTGCCCTTTTAGATATGAATCTTTGACAAAGGCTTTGTTATCTCAGAGAACATACTTTGAGAGTCAGGATCTCACCTAACAAGACAGCATTTGTTATCACCTTGAGATGAAAGCATTGCAGATAGTTGCCATACAAGTTCATCACCAGGATTGCTTTTCAGGGTCAAAACGTCTATCTTTGACTTTGCATACTGGCAGAAGTCTGGATCTAGGATGTGTTCAAAGAGAAGTCTAGTTCCAAGGGGCTTAGTTATTGGACCACTCCCACATTATGTGGAGACAGGATACCCTTTGGATCACCTACTGCACCAGATGATAGTGTCTTTTGCTTGTGACAAAGACTCCAGACCTCCCCAAGTCAAGTTAAAGCCTGATGGCTTGTCATCAGCAAGAACTCCAATGAAAACAAGGACAATCCTCAAGTTCATGGACACACCAATACTCCCTGTTCAAGCAAGAATGGATAAGGAGGCCTTAGCCCTAGTACAGATGACAAGTGATTTTGCTGACATCAGTCAAGTTAGTCTGGAGTAGTTTTTACGAAGCTGAAGCCACTATAGCACATTACAGTGGGTGGGAGAGGTGGAAAGGCTCTGCGTAGGAAAAAAGGAAATACTGCTGAGCCACAGACTGACTTTCAAGGTTAATTGGACATTTAGTTTTAGCTGCTGTCACAATAGATCAGTCATGTCACACTGTAATCAAAACTAACACCTTCCAGTAGGCTTGTTAACTATTCTAACATAGGAGGCAATTGTTTCAGTAATAATAGCAGAGGTAAGGAATATTCCTTTGTGTATTACAGACATTTATAGCAGCAGCACCGCCTGTCCCCTGGAACTGTGAGCTGTACTATTTGCAAAGGAAAGACCTGATTTTTTTTGTTTATTTGCTTGTAACACCAGTATAGAAGTCTGGCTGAATCAAAGTGATTAGTGGAAAAAGGTCAAAAATAAAGAGCTGCTTGGTCCAGACGATGACAATAAGAACCCTTATGAATAAAACCACCGCCTGCAAAAGAGTGCAGTTGTATTTTAAATTGAAATATATCATATTTGATTATATGGAAAGACAAGCCCAACAAGCTCTCAGACAGAATGGAGGGTCTGAGGATAAAACAATTTGCTCCAGAGATGTGTCTTCAGGCAGGACTGAACCCAAACTTCAGCCACAACCATGTTATACAACAAAGGCCTTATGTTTCAGACCAAGGGGCACAACAGAAAGGAAGGGAAACTACATTCCTTTTAGCACCCCCTCTGTGTAGGTCTGCCCAGGATTATACTCCAGTGAAGGTATCCTCACAAGAGATTTCCAAGGCTGTATGGTACATTCAGCATATCACTGATACTATGACAACAGCAGATTTGTCAGCCCATCTATTAGCCTTTTCATGTCCTTTTCACTTTTTACCATGATTGGAGGGTTTCCATGTTTCCTTTGACCTGACTTGTTCTATCTACTAACATAGGAAATGATCTGGATCCTTCAGACACGCCAAAATGCCAGTGAAGCATTTTTCTTCTGGTTCTTCCAGGCCCACGTGCCCATGTGTCCATATGACATTTTGTGAATTCCCTCTGTGGGCTGAAAAGGATCTGTAGCAATACCTGAAAGCCTCAGAGACCCTCAGGCTCCTGGAGTCATTCAATTTCTCTGAAATAAGATATTACTCTGGATTGCTCAAAATCAATCTCCTCAGTCATCTCTTGCACTAGTAGTAGAGAGTAAAATTAGTACTCGGTCTCCAGAGCATGAAGCATGGGTTAAACACTTCATTCCTTACCAGAACTTGCATAAATGCTGGTAAAGCCTGAGTTTTAGCCATGTTACAATGACATCAGATCATGATCTTGGCTAATTATTTTAAGCCTGCTCATGTATTAAAGCTGGACTTGTGTCAGGGCCCTCCTGGACATACTTTGTTGTGTCCATGAGTGTCTGCTAACCTCTAGTCACAAATGAAAACTTTCTTCTTTGTCTGGGTTTGTAAGAAAAATAAGAAATAGAGACACACACTTAAAGGAAAGACTGAGAAATTAAATGACAAATGTGAAGCTAACGAAAAGTATGGAGGTGAAATGAGAGGTAAAGGAAGTTTTCCTCAAGTTATAATTACTAAAAATCCATTTTTAACAGATTATGACAAATGCAAGTGTCGTATTCCAGTGAGTCCTTTGAATTGTGTTATTGGAAGTATCATTTTCCCAATATCTGTATGTACCATAAAATAGGGGTACAACATTGTCTACGATGTATTCAGTCTTTTTTTTCCAAGTGAGACTCCTCTAGAGTATGAAGCATGACAGAAAAAGTTGGCCCAAAGACTAAGGAAACAACCAAACAACAGTTTCCAGGAGGTTCTGTAGCAGTGCATCACACCTGAAAGAGGTCTGAGTTTGTCTGAAGATGCTTTATTTTCTTGACAAAAATTTGAGATTTACTACCAAAAGCAGGAACGCTTCATAAATACTGTTTTGCTCATGACCCCATTTTCAATTCAAGATGTTCTATCAACAGGCATATATACCCCTCATCCATATATGATGAGGTCTTGAAAAATATTGCAGGAGATGTTAACACAATTGGAAGAGAATTATTGTAATGAAGTGGAAATATGGTCAGGAGCAAAAAACAACAACAAAAAAATCAGAAGGGAAGGAAAGGAAGAAGGGAAGGAAATGGTGGACTTGGCAGCGTTAGGTTTATGGTTGGACTTGATGATCTTAAAGGTCTTTTCCAACCTAAATAATACTTTGATTCTATGATTCTATGAAATCATAGAAGAAAGAACCAATTGGGTGACTAAGACTGAAGAAGGAAGAAAGAAAAGGCCAGGGTGAAAAAAGGAAGTCCTGATCTGAATTTAGCTGCAAGACTGTGTAGCTACATAGCCATGACACAGGAATAAATATGCTTTACATGCCAGTACCTGTAGGGCTAAGGATTGCTTTAGCCCCCTTCATAACTCCATGCCTGAAACCAGAAAACAAAGAGCTTCAAAGCAGTTTTGCTCTCCAAGCCCATGATTCAGGTGTTCTGAACATCAACACGTTCCCCCTTCCCTCAGGCTGTTTTCTTTGGCAGTTGCTCAGCTTTTCCATTAAGATTTGTGCATTATTGCACAGGCTGCCAATAAGTTGTTGCATACACGGCTGGCTTTGCCAGCTACTGCTTGAACCTGCTGGCAGTTTCCTGGTAGGTAGGACTTAATTCTCCAAAGGAGGTAAAAAATCTGTGGTTTATAAATATATCTTTTACTACTCAGTCTGCAAGAAACTTAAACCAGAAAGACATTTTTCTTCTTTCTTCCGTACAAACTTATTGCCCAGCTTTTTTACTTTCTTTACTCTTAGAGGCTTTTCCTCAATATAGCTGCAGCTGACCTCTCTTGGATGAATGATGTCAGACAATGCTTCACCAACACTTTTCTTGATAGCTATAGGGCAGCTCAGATTCCTTTGTTGGACCAGAAACATCAAGTTTCTCCAAGCGTAAAATGGCACTTGTCCTTTAGAGAAAAGTCAGAAAAGCTCTCCTTGACCACACGCGGGGAAGGGACAGAGACCAAGAAGCACACTATGAGCAACCCAACTCAGAGCCTCCAGTTCTCTCACACGTGAGGTTTGTGCCTTGTGGCAAAATCTCCCATAAACCATCCTCCCAAAAGCTGGCTATACCCTTGGCAGTGTGCCCAGGTGGCCAAGAAGGCCAATAGCATCCTGGCTTGTATCAGGAATAGTGTGACCAGCAGGAGTGGGGAAGTGATCGTGCCCCTGTACTCGGCACTGGTGAGGCCGCACATCAAATACTGTGTTCAGTTTTGGGCCCCTCAGTACAAGAAGGACACTGAGGTGCTGGAGCGTGTCCAGAGAAGGGCAACGAAGTTGGTGAGGGGTCTAGGGCACAAGTCTTATGAGGAGTGGCTGAGAGAACTGGGGCTGTTTAGCTTGGAGAAGAGGAGGCTGAGGGGAGACCTTATCGCTCTCTACAACTACCTGAAAGGAGGTTGTAGGGAAGCGGGTCTTGGACTCTTCTCCCAAGAAACTAGCGATAGGACGAGAGGAAATGGCCTGAAGTTGCATCAGGGGAGGTTTAGATTGGACATCAGGAAGAATTTCTTTACCGAAAGAGTGGTTAGGCATTGGAACAGGCTCCCCAGAGAGGTGGTGGAGTCGTCAACCCTGGAGGCGTTCAAAAAAGGTATAGACGTGGCACTCCAGGGCCTAGTTTAGGAGTCATGGTGGTGTTAGTTGATGGTTGGACTTGACGATCTTAGAGGTTTTTTCCAACCTTAATGATTCTATGATTCTATGATTCCTCTGGCAGAAACACAGTGTGCCCTGCTGTGGACCCCATATCCCCTGAGTTGTAGGAAGAATTACCGGCCTGGGAGATGGCAAGGTGCTTCCCTCGGAGCCATGAGCTGGGTGGCAGCCACCTCCAATGCACGTGACTCTAAAACAGTAGATCTTTGTTGACCCATGCCAGACTGGTTGGAAATTTCATAACTAAGAACACTCCCAAACTCGTAATTCCTGATTCCCTTTTCAGTAGCCGACTGAACAAAAAGACATTCACCCTCCAAGTGAGGCTTTAAGGAAAACTAAGCAGAGAAATCTGGGCAAGCATCACTCTCTAATCAGCAATCAAACTTCCCTATGAAGCTCTAGAGGGCCTGATTAAAAGCAGATGTGGGTAATCTTAATGAGGGAAAAGATATAGCTGCCGGGAGAATAGAAAGTTTCATGAAGAGCCCTTGACTCTGTAGCAGACCTTCATACAGGGTTAATAGATGTGTGCAGGCAGCAAGATATGGTTTTATGCTGCTTTTTATTAATGACAGGAATTGTGTGTTGCACTGCAGGATGAGCAGTGGGAATTTGTTAAAGTGCAGCCCTCCCTAGCTGCATGGCTCTAAAATTGAAACACATTCTTATGATCACTCTGAGAGATTTAGGAAGCACTTGTCTTCCAGATATCCATGAGGTTGCAAGCTACCCTTTTTCAGTTACAGTATCTCCTTGAAAAAGTGGGGCGTAGAAGATAAGGATTCTGCCAAGCAAACACTCTCAAAACAAACCATGGCGATGGGGGCAGTTTTATTCTTCCTAACTGGTGATGCCTGTGGCTTTCTGCCCACTAAGGGGCTGGGGGTTGAGGAGGGGAGAGGTGTTCACTTCAGACAGCTAAGTTTCCAAAGGTAATTAAAATTTATCTTCAGCTACTGGAAAAACAAAACACACAGGGAATGCCTTAATTGGCAGCACTGTGGAACAGAATGTATTTACAAAAGAAAAGAGCAGTCCACACATCAGTAATAAAAGGAGGTTCAAAAAGCATTAGTGGGGAGAAAAAATCACGGTCTGAGACTCTCTGGTTAGAAACTTTCCTCAGAAGCTTAATGCAGTGATTTTCAACTGCTTTTGAGCTCCCAAGTCCTAATAAAGCTCTCTAGAAATGAGGATCCAATATGGATATGTGACTTCCATAGAATGCATGTATATATATGGACTGGCATTTCTTCAGGTGCCTAAGAGGAGTGGCTCAGACTAACTCTAGGTCACAAACAGTTCATAGATCACAGAACACTACTCTTGCATTTGGCTGATCTGTTTATGTTTCCACACCAAAAGGCCATCTGAACATGTCCGCAATACGTTTATCATTACAACATTCCTATAAGGCAAAATGATACTTCAGCCCATATGTCAGACTAGATATTTCTGACAGTCGTGAATCACTTTCCCATCTTGAGTATACTTTCCATGGTTTTGGTCACTAAAAAGTCTTTGTCCAACTTGCTTCACTATCAAGAGGTGACATGACATGACATGGTTAAGAATTTTTTCTCAAAAGATTTTTTCATTTTAAAATGCAACTTTAGTGAAACTGTACTTTTGTCAGAAGAGAGTTAGTTTGGATGAATTTTTAAGTTAAAAATGGGACAATGTTATCCAAAAAATTGCTTTGACACTCATAAAAGGAAGAAAAAAATATTCCAATTTGAAGTGCCTTTGTATTTAAACATTAAGCTAATTTCAGTGAAGTCTTTTTTTTTAAGTCAACATGTAAATGAGTATTTTATGATTTTCAGTATGAACCTTTTTGGTGGGCCCTGACAGAACACATTTCAGCATGACCAGTTTGGGGGAAGATTTGTGGTTTGCATTTTTCAGGTTTAAGATGGAATTTTTAAAATAACATCTTGAGTTTGGTTTTTTCGGAGGAGAGATTTTCTTTTCCTGACTCAATTTTCCCTGTCACTTGGGAGATGATTAAATAAACAAAAAAGCTTTACTATTACAAAATTTCTCCCAATGATCAATGCAAGTTTTTTTAAATGGCCTCCACACAACACAGCCTCACAGCTATGCAAAACTGAGAATAATTCGACATATTCAGAAATGCATTTAAATCCCAGTTAAAGCAGTTTCTTTTTCAAGGCAGAATATACTTCAGAAAACCTTGAGGAAAAAGCAATGGTCTCAATGGTAAATGGCTTTGTGCACCATAGAGTCCAAAACTGCAAATAATCCTAGAAGACTCTTTTTTATTGAATAAGGCATATATCTATTGACTTTGGTGTTTTTGTAAATTCACCAAAGGCAGCATGGATTAAAAAAAAATGCATAGGAAAGACGTCCTTTTCCATAAGGATAAGAAGTCTCTAGAAATAGCATGTACAAGCAATAGCACCTGAAAAAAAGCCTACTTGAAGCTGGAAAGAGGCTGTTATGAAAACGTTTAGTGATCCAGAACACGTCTGTGCTGAAGCAAAGTATGTACTGTTTCCCAATTTAAACAACAGGGAGAATTTAGGGAAGACACTGGAAATGAGCCCAAGCTAACTTTATAAATGATTAAGTGATAATAATTCAAAATTAATTCTAGTCTGCATAACTTAGGCATGTAATTTACCCACTACTTTTTGCTACTCAGTGAGCGGTTCTTCTAATGTAAGCACTTGAATTTCCCTATTACATCAGCAGCAGTAGGCGTTCTTGAAGACCCCCCAGGTAATGTTCTCTACTGAATGAAGCATTTAGACTTATGCTTTTTCATCTGAAGACTGTTTCAACAAGTGCCACTGCTGGGGAGAGTGGTTCTAGTGGTTACTGTGGTTTTGATGTCCTGTGAAGGTACAACCACAAGATAGCCACAACCTGGATTTAGTGTTTCAGGGCTTCTGCAGTGTCCTCAATGGCTGTCCTCAGATCACACCAGCCAGCAGACCATTTCCTGTAGGATTTGTTGAAGCAGAGAAAAAAATAGTTTGTTGGCTGATATTTATCTGCTGTGCAATACAGCTCATTCACTCTAACACAGACACGTATACCTCCCAACTGTGTTTACACAGCAGCTAATGTCTACTTGCGGCTGCTGCTGTTTATAAGGAGAAGCAAGCAATTGTTCCTATCAATTCTCTAAAAATAAATGTGCTGCCTTTACTGGGGTTGTTAGAATTCTAAATAGTGCATTTCATGATCATTTATAATGCAACAGCCTTAATGAACAGTGCCAAATCGGTCTTAGTATTCTTGAACCACCCGTTGCTCAGTTTCTCTCTCTCTTTCCCTTGCCTTTATAGAAAGAATAACAATAAATCATTTTATATTTAGAAAACTTCTTTTTATCCAGAATTAACCAAAATGATTAACAGCCCTCTACCCAGTCCTCCAGCCCTCAGCTTAGAAAAAGAAAATATCAGCCATGACAGGAATTGGACCAATTTCTGGAGCAGGACTCATCTGTATTTGTTTATTTTTGACTGCAGATATTACAGCAGCGTAGACTAGGATGTAAAATATTCTGGGTCACAACCAGAACTGCAGAACAGAATTTGGTCAGATGTTTAGCATAAATCTTTTTTCTTGAAAAAAATTGACATGAGCTTTTTAATGACATGAATCAAAAAGTCTTTTTTAAAAGGCTTCTCTGAAAGGTAATAGGCTCAAAAGAGGTGTCCCTAATAGCAGTCTTTGGACATTGACTCAGTATGTATCTGTAGGTTAAACTATCCTCCAATGCTCAACAGGACCACTTACTTCTATCGTGAGGGACTCTATCCTAGTCCCCTAACTAGCTCTGTAATAAAGGTTACATACTTTTCAGCATATTTGATGTGAGCTTGCTTTTCACTAGAGCTAAAGCAATTGAATCCAGTGCTCTGAGTTCTGCTTAAAAGGGACACTGGCTGAGAGGAATGAATGGCTGAAAGATATTGATGAACAGTGTTGGATGGCACAGTGCTTAATAAAAATGAGTCACACCTTGGCAGCTCTCGGGAATGACCCTACAAATAAGTAGGAAATTAAACTTACTGGAAAAGAATCTGGTGCAGAGTCAATTTTTATTTTTCTTCTTTCAAATTCAAATTTCTTTCTCAACAACAACCAAACTCCCCCCCCTCAAAGAATCCAAAAACCCCACAGTTAAGCACTCAAGGAACGACACAGCACTGACAATGATCTTTGTCTTATTTGGTATTTACTATTCGCCTTTCTAGAAGTGTCAGTGCTAGGACTCATTTGTTTGGTACAGGACATCCACCATCTTTTCCAAGTTCACTCAGACTACCAAACAATGTCCTATGAAGAAAAGCTTATTTTAAAAATCCCTTAAAATACAAACTTCTACTTTTTTTTTTTCCTCATTTTATAGTGAATTCTGTTTTGAGGGGTGGAGTAGTTTAAGAAGTTTACAACTATTTACAAAGTAAGGTTACACTTGACAAATAAGTTTGGTAGGTAAAAAAATGAAAAAGTTGCAAGGATTTTGAATCCGTGTGTTGTCATTTGTTAAAAAGATTTTTTCTGAAACTTTCAGAATAAGTTTTATTTTTTACATTTTCAACATTTTGCTTCAGAATGACATATATATTTTTGAGAAGTTAAAGCTGAACTACATCAAAATTAAAAGGCTAAATCAAAGTTGAAAACCATGACAGTTGAAATGAAACATGACATAGTTATGCTATTTGAAAGAAAGCTCTCAGGTTGGCATAGAAAAGGTGTTTTTCTCTCTCGTATTTGTTTTAGCTCAACTATAAGCAATTACTGTTGCCCAATTTTCTAGCTGGATGCCAAATCAAAATGGCAGCTGAACTACTGTTCTGTGTGTCAGTTTAATCCAGATGATCCATATCTTGAATGGGTGAATTTGTGGAGAGGAGAATTTCTAATCCCAACTGGATTTCAACAGAAAATAAAACAGTACCAAGAAGAGATACTGAGAATTATCTGTGTCTAAACGGTATAAAACCCCATCAGAGTAATGAGATTCCACTGCCTGCTGGTTTATTGTTGAAGACTATAAAAGACAAGCAAGCAATGACATAAAACATATGTTATTGATATTTGTTCTGTGGTGGTAACAGAGGAGCTGAAAATGAGGGTCAGCTGAGCACATTGTTTCATACTACCTTACTTATATCCTACCGGTTTGCAATATATAGCTTGGTGAAATTCAGCTAACCTCTATCTGCTTATCTTAAAAGCAGAAGTACCAGAAATATCAATGTGTATGAAACATACAAATCATCATTGCTAGTGTGCATCTGGCAATCCTAAAAATGGAAACATTAAAAAAATGTGCACAGAAATTATTTACAGCTAATACAAATGGGTGTGGATGAAAAGTACTTAATAAACAAGTTCTAAAGGCAATTTTTTTTTTTTTCAGACTCAAAGGATTATGGAAAGTTTAAGTAGCTGCCTCTTGGTGTATGTGCAAACAAACACAGAGGAAGGGTTCACAACTTTCCATGGTACAGAAAAGACTTTCATAAACATCTAAGTTAAAACAGTTACTTATGTATATATAACATTGGTTAACATAAAACAACAGTAACACAGTTTAAAAATAAACAGCAGCAGACAACCAGGAGCAGTTAACATTTCACAAGTGATGGAAGAAATACAAGATTGTCTGCAAATTTCAGTGGCTGGTGAGACAGACTCCAGAGCTGTCATCCCTTCCATTCATCCTGGTATCACAGCCTTTTCAGTCTTGCATATTCATTTTTATATTCTCATGAAATATTACTTGCTTAGTTTTATAGTCACATATATAAACACAGGCTTTTCTTAGTAGTTTCTGATTCCATTAAACAAGGGCTGTTTTCACCTCTGTGACAGAAATACACATTTAGAAGCCAAGGATGTGGCAGATGATGGTTTGACCTGTATTCTGGCCATGGGCGTGGCAGTGACTTCTGGAGCAAAGAGCAAGACTCCATCTGTATTGCACCTGGAAGAAAACAGCTATAAACTCCTTTGCACCCCTCCACACCCTCCTAAGAGGCATGCAAGATATACAGGGAAATTATACAGGAAATAAATCCATCATTCCTCCTGAACCACTCCAGAGGCAACACTAGTTCAATTGAATAAGGCAGAAAAGTCCTGGGAGGTAACTGAGCTAAGGTGGCTGTAAGAAAAGTTAAGCTTGTGATACAGTGGCATAAAGAACTGCAAAGAGTAATTACTGGAAAGGGAACTCAATTAACTGGAACAAACAACTGATTATGCAATTAAGGAAAACCCTGTGAATCATTACAAACCTCTTGTCATACAGCATTTCTCCACAGTCCTGCTGTAGCGGCCCTACTCTATCAGCTAACATTTAGGGCTAAGTTGCAATCACGTTTTCATTGCTGTGTTATGAACCACTAATGACAATCGGTTGTGTACTTTTCTTAATTACCTTCAACAACAATGCATATCTCTAACCCTCTATTTTACGAATGTTTTGGTGTATGAGAAAGTGCAGGAAGTCATACAGAATCATACAGCAGTCCATATACCACATTCAGGTTTACAGGTTTGCATTTGTACCTTTCATACAAAAGACCAGCTATCCAAGGGAAGGCACAAAGTTCCTTTCTTTAGCCAGAATGCAAGAAATGGTTATATTTAGAGTTTCAAATCCACTCAGACATCATTGGGTGGAAGACTAGATTTGCACTTCATTGATTATAAGGTTTGCTTCTATTTAGAGGAGATAGGAAGAGAAAGAAGAAAAGATCTCATTTCAGTATTATTCAAAAAGAGAACAATAGAGAAAAAAGAGATTGGTAGAACAAAGCAGAATAATGACCACATATGAGAAGGAGAGGACATACAAACTAAGTTGGCAGGACTGTCTGGAGATAGGATTCCTCGAAACTTCACCTTTATGAGCTTGCTTGCAGTTGTTTCGCTAACTCTTTGTGATGAAATTGTAGCGTTGGACAACTCCTCTGGCTGAGGATATTGGTTTTGTTTCGTCTCTAAAATTTCAGCAAAACTGGTTACACTGTTTATGAGACTTAGATAAGAGGGTAAGAGAGGGAAATAAAATGTTTGTGCTGCATTTTGTCACAGCCTTTCCAACTACCTGAAAAATGTTCATTTAAAAAAAAAATCCTGCTATTGTTCCTCTGTGAATTTCCTAAGGGGTTTTGGTTTGTTTGGTTTTGTTCTGTTTTCCCTTTCAATCTTTATACGTCAAGAGAACCTTTGTGGGGGTTTCTTTGTTTTGTTTTGGTTTGTTTTTCCTTTCAATCTTTATACATCAAGAGAACTTCGTTCCAAAGGCAACACCTACTTACTCAGAAAGACCGTGCCCTCATGGTGCTTGGGCCATCACTGTCACCTGGAAGAAAGAAGCCCTTTTCCCCAACCTCCTTTCTGCCACACTGAGATGCATAAGCAACTTCTTTCTGAAAGTGCAACCACTGATATGTCCTCCAGCACTGACTGCTGCTAGTGAGAAGTGCCATACTGAGTGCTCTGAAGAAATGAATCTTTTTACCCACTGAACAGTACAGGCAGCTGTTTCTTACACTGCTCCTTGCAAAATGCATTTTTAAACTGTGTTGGCAAAAATAATCTCTAAGGGAAATTTGCCTTCTGTGGCCCATCGGTCCTTGGTCTGGGTTTAGAGAAGCTACTAACGAGGCTGATGATTAGTGACAACTCTGGTGACAGTACGTATGGTAGAAACATCTGGCTGGATGCTTTGAACTGGGTGCAGACCCACCATCCTGACCCACCATTTGCTATTGTGCAAATGGCTTTATATTTCAGAGACCACAGGATCATTTATCTTCATTAAGCCATAGTTCCTAAAACCAGTAATTAATGACAACTAGTCTGGAAATGGCTGTGCAGAAAATGAAGTACTAAGGGAATAAATGAATTCTGAGAAAAGGAAAAGTGCAGGCTGGAGGAAAAGAGACATGAAAATATTTTCTTCTCTGAAAGCATTTGGGATCCTGTGAGGACATTTCAGTGCAGACTGAACCACTGGTATTTCCTGACCAAAGTGAGCAAGACCACTGGATGTGTGAAGCTGTCTGAAGGTGTGCAGGTGGACACAGCTGGCAGAGGACAAGCTCAGCAGCTTTCCTGGCACCCCAGGCATTGGCTGCACTGATCTCTTACTGCCTGTCCCTTGTTACTGTCCATAAGTAGCAGAGCAACCGCCGGGATTTACGATCTACAAGAGGAAGAGGAGGTGGTTTTTCATGTGAAGTGCAGACAGGGATTATGTCTTTTCTTCTGAGTATTTCTGTGCATCCAGTCCTAAATTTCAGCCCACCCTTGCTGTTCTGACGCTGTCCACTTCTCTGAGCTACCTGAATTACATATTCCCTACTCCTCTAAGCAGATACCTTGATATTCAGTCTTTGTGAAGAAAACATACAAGGCACAGCCATCAGATGCTTGCCGCAAGTTTCCCAGAAAAAAAACTTCAGTGAGAACAAGTTAACAGCTTCCATCTAAGGACAAGAAACTGACAGCAGTCATTAAAACACACTTTAAAAATTCAGTGCACTCAAGGAGCAGAGCAGAAGGAAGCCTGGTACCCAGCTCTCCTTGGCATCACAGGTTTCTTTTACAGTCTGCCCTAAAAACCCCAGTGACTGTAGAACGAAAGATGATTTGTAAAAGCTGTGTTTTAAGGTAAGAGTGAAAGTGTTTTCCGTTGACTCTTATATTATGGTAGCTCACACAAAGATTTTAGAATTGGCCACTAGTTTTAAAAGCCATTGAAGGAATTGTTGATGGGTTTTGTACAGTCTGTAAAGAGAGGATTTTTCATCGTTTCTAACCAGCATTCAGTCCCAGGACTAAAAATGCACATTCACCCCCTGGGCCCATTGCCTAACTAATTGCTTTAGACTACTTTGTGACCCTTTTGTATAAACAACTTGTACCCAAATGAAGGAAAGCCTCTGACATTCTCCTTTGCCCTGTTCTGCAAAGAATGGCACATGAAATCCCTCTTCCCAGGGCTATGAAGAAGTTTTAACTTAAAAATGAGAAGATTCCTGTACCAGCAAAGCAGCAAGGATCTGGACAATCTTCCAGCTAGAATAGTGGGGGGAAAGATCTAACCCATTTAAAAATGGCCTTGACAAGTTTATAATGAGCTTCTATAAAGAGGCAATGTCAGATCACAGAGGACTGGACTTGATCCAAAAAATTTGTTTTCAGTCCAAGTTTTAAATGTGCTGAAGGCTGTCTTAGTGAAATTTAGGAAGATGTGAATACCTTTTCTTTTTGGTGTTTTGGTGTTTTTAAAAGATGAGCAGCACCCTGTACTTACTGAAAAAAATACTAGTATGTAACAGCAGAAGCAGCAGAAATAAAAATTATGAGGAAGCAAAGAAATGAGATTTGGGCTCATTCAGAGGCCTCTATTTTCTATGTTAAGGGTAACATGCATTGACCAATGATTCACAGGCTGCTGGTGGTCTGCAAAACCATTCCAAATGGCTCACAACTGCTCAAAGAAAGTGGGTCACCTTCCTATAAATAAAATTTAACAGTAACTGTGCATAACAGACTATGAGAAATGTAGAGGGTTGTCAGGGGTCTATGATTCCAGCGGCTTGTAACTCAGTTAAACTTGCCTTCATAGAATCATAGAATCATTAAGGTTGGAAAAGACTTCTAAGATCATCAAGTCCAACCACCAACTAACACTACCATGCCTCCTAAACTAGGCCCTGGAGTGCCACGTCTACACCTTTTTTGAACGCCTCCAGGGTTCATGAATATGATCATTTCTACTTTACAATTAGGATGAACAAATGGATATGTAAAGGACACACAGGAGCGAAGTGGCAAAATCAAGAAAAGAACCAGCTCGTCCACATTGCAGTATTTGATAATGTATAGGAAAGCATGGCAGGCATGGCTGCCAGACTTTCAGAGGACTGGCTTGGCTAGGTATCCTCCAAGGGCCATGCTGATGGTTGCCATTTTTTTCTGTTACTGCTTGGAAGCAGTTATGAGGACATTTGTGGGTGGGGTGGACAGGGAAGTGTGGAAGATGCAAGAAGTAGTAGTACAGGAAGAGAGTCCTGAGATTACAAGCAGCAACAAGAGAAGTGTGACACAAAAGTAAAAAAAAGAGAAGAAAAAAAAAGTGACTCTCTTAGCAGGAACCAAGTCTGCTTGCTGGCAAAGTTCAGATGTTCAGCATACATTTCTGGACACTTGGACAGGAAGGTTTGTGCATGGTGGTTCCCTGCCCCGAGGGGTGATCACCCTGCAGTGCCAGAGCTACATGTGATCATCCTCAGAAATGCTCATCCAGAGATCCCGCCACCTATGAACACGTCTTGCTGCAGGGAGAGGGAAGGTCCCCTCCCTGTGTGCTGAGTCTGGGTGATCACCTCCTAAAGGGATCGTAGTGACTTTGTTTGCAACAGTATATGGATAGAGGCTGATGGGCAGCTCTGATATGACCATCTTCACATGCCAATAAGTACAAGTGATGTAATTCACTTAAGGCATTTGGTACCTGATGGATAGAAACCAACTATCCTATTCAAAGCTATCCCCTTACATATGAAATAAATGGTCCTCAATTTTCAGCCAACTGACCCTCCATGAAAAAATTGCCTTTGTATGTGTGTCTTAACTACCACTCATTGTGAAGGTCCGATGAAAGCCCCTTGGCACAACCACAGTACTAATAATTTCTTTGCTATAAAACGAGGATCCTATTCATTCCCAGATAAAAATCCAGCACAGTTCTGCCAACTTCAGTTTGCTCCTGTTTCTCCAGTGAGCAACAAACATCAGAATCTGGTCACTGGTCCTCTGCTTGTTAGGAGCAAAACACTCAAATAATAAGAAGCAAAAAAACCTGCATGAATGCTCTCCATTTCAGGAGGCTATGAAACAGATGGCTTGGTTATAGCATCGTTTCCCTCCGCAATAAAGGTTTTGCTTTAATTCTGTAAGTACAGCTCATCTGTCTCAGCCAAGGGGATCCTAGAGGCTTTGTCAGTTTTGTGTGTCTGTTTGGGGGCAAGACAGAAAAGTTGTTTTCTTGCCATGGAAAATAAATGTGCTTCAGTACAGCAAAACAAGAAGAAAAAAAAAAAGACACATTATAACCAAGGAAACAACGATTTTTCATGCAGGAGAGGAAGCAAAGCATAAAATAGGGTATATGGAAAAACAAGGCAGGCAGAGCCCCATCTTGTGGCAAAAAGTCCAATTCTTGTTCCTCTGGCTGTGCATGAGTCACCATGTCCCAGTGACAATGTTCTGGGACATTGCTCTGTGCAGCTGGCCTTTAAATATTTAAATCTATTGGACTACAAGAAAGATGTCTGCTCTTTGCCAAGCAGCTGCCTATAAACAGCTTTCTAAATTGCAAGTCTAGACTGCACTAGCCTAATTCAGAATAGAACAGGAGGAATTGTGTAATTAACTTTTCCCTTTCTCGCAGAAAAAAACCCCATTTGTGCTGGGAAGGCAGGGGTGGGTCTGAGTCTAGAAAGGAACTAAAGTGACACTGAGCTTTTTTGGTGTTCGTTTGTTCAGTTTGGGAGTTTGCTGCGGTCTGGGGCAGGAGTACAGCTACTTGCTGACCGCTGGCTGCTCTCTTGCTAAAGATAATTTCTCCAGCTCTCCATTGCACCTACTCCAGCTATCAAAGTAGGGGTTTCTCCAGGTAATTTCATATTCCAGGACAGTCACCCCACTCAGCTAGCTACAGACAGACAGAAGACTATCAATCAGTGACCAGGAATTGCTATTTTGGGTTCTTCACAGTCCCAGAGCTACAGGAGTGCCATGTAGAAATCTCTTTTATTTGTGCCCAGGTCACCACTCCTAGGATTTCCTTCTGTAAATACACCCTCAACCATCTACTGCATGTTGAGGAGGACAGGAGCAAAGAACTTGCAGCTAAGAATATATCAATCATATCTATGGGAATGTGTGAAAGAGATCAGAGCTGCACTCACCTTTTTTTCTAACAAAGATCCGGCTCTTTAAGAGCTTTTGGCACATTGCACTGATGCCAACAGGAGCTGAACTTTGAGATGAGAATTAGGTTCCTAAATACCACCAAGTTCTGAGGTTTCATGATTGGGGACTTTCCAGACACAAAGATGGATTTGTCTGAGTACAGCCTATCTCTGGAAGAGTCTGCTTTAGGTCTCCAAAAAAGATTGGAAATCATTACAAAGTTCTCTCTTGAGCCTTCTCTTGCTTTCTCATCTCTGTTAATGAGCATTTATACATGGAGAACACGTTCTCTCATGTCATTTTGTTACCTTTGCATCTAACAGTGAAGTAAAATGAGTACAGAAAAGGTGCAAAGTTTTTGCATACTCATAAGTTTATTCGAAACTTCTGTCGAGTGGGATGTTTCATTATGAACTTGGGCCAAAACTTGTAGATTACCTGAGTTCATCCAGGTGTCCTTCAAAAGAACTTCCTTGAAAACAGACCAATGAACCGTCTTGCCCATTTATATTTCTAGCCCCGATAGGAGTCTGTGGTGGCTCACTTCTGCTTTGCTGTGAGCTGAGGCTGCAGTAAAGGGCCAAACAGAATCCTTCACCTCCTGTGGAGACCTGTGCTCAGCATGGTTATGGCCACAGGTCACTGGTTAGCAGCCTCTGTCATGTGGCTTCTTCATGTTCTCATTTCAGTTCCTTAAGGGTGGGCATTTGCATCATAAAGTTGAATGGCAAATTATTAGTGAACTAGCAAACAGGATACAGACCTGTCATGGAAAAAGTACTCTTACATTAGGACATCTATTCCTAAGAAAATAATGTTAAATACTTTATGCAGAAATATTCTGTGGTGAAGACAGCAGCCATCACATCCTATACACATCAGCTGGATAAGTATTAACCTTATTATTAATATTTTTTCCTATTGGATGCATCTAAAGAATGTCAGACTCTGCTATACTATGCGTGCTACAAGCAAGACTTCAGGGAAAGTGTCTGGCCTAAGGATCTTCAGGCTGAGCACAAGAGCAAATGAAAACAAGAAGATGAAGTTCATAAGCAGAACCAGGAAAAGGATCTAGATGTTTTGGCTTACAAAGTCATGCTTCATACATTGGGTCACACTCATTTCCTTCCCTCTCCTTTAACCTATGCTTTTTCTGCCCTATCGGGTGTTCTTTCCCTATCTGCAAAAGATGGTGAGTCTGTAAGAGAAATGGCTGGAAAAGAAATAAAATCAAAAGGAAAAAGCTGTAATTTATGGTGGAAATTGTTGATAGAGGCACCGGAAGGGCATATGCTGGAAGATCATCTAGCACTAGGGAATCTTTGGATTTATGGGGTGGCTTGCTGGGGTGGAGGGAGGTGAGGTTTGAGAATGCCAGAACTTTATTTACTACACAAAGTATGGTGACACCTTTTCTTTGATTCTAGGGAAGTGTAAACATCTCTCCTAGAAACTTCAAGGGACACAGAGGAGTCTTCACTGGTGGAAAAGGAAAGCAGAAATGCCAATAGCATGAGCAGACTGTGGTTGTTTCCCTGTTTCCGGAAGAATGTGGAAATATTTTTATTTTTATTCAGTATTTTTCAAAGTTTTCTATTTTCTGTTAACAGACTTTTTAAAAATACTTCACAAGGATTATTTTCAAAAGGTCAGAAAGTGGTATTAGTCAGGTTTGTTTTGCTGAGCATCCTTTGAAGACTGTTTTTCTACAGTAAACAAAAACTTGAGAAATCCCTAATTGGCAATTAAATAGTTCTTGTGGACCTCCCTATTGAAAAAAAAAAAAACCTGATATGGGCATAAAGTTTCAGCTTGGCTTCTTAATGCTTTGGGTAAATTTGTTCTCAGTGTATTTCAAATGTGTTATTTGCAAATCTGTTTACCTGGTACTCTGTTCTGGCTCCAGCTAAATTATATTCTTTACAAAGAATATTATTCATTATGTTTCTCCCCAGCTATTCTTCATATGTTTTCTTTGCTGACACGCAGTTGTTGGTGTTCACTTTTTGTTGCATTATGCAATGAACTTACTTAAGAGCTTTAGCTGAGCAAAGGTNCAAAGGCAGAACTGGGAATTGTTGCTAGTAGATGCCAATACCCAAATACAAATGGGGTAGGTTTCACCTTTTACAATAACCTTCAGTCAGCCAGAAAACTGTAAGGCAACAGAACTCCCTTGCCTTTCCAGGCACTTTCTCCTGAACCCCACAGCCTTCTTTGCACATCCTGTAACCTAAAGTTTTCTTGCCTCTTTCTCTGTCCCTCCCCACCTCTTCCCAAACACAGTTTCTTGTCTTTTGTCTATGTATCCCTGCTCCTGCCTATCTTCATTACTGACCATGTGACTGAACACTTTTAATTTGTTCACCATGGATCAGCTTAACACCGCTCCTTTCTGTAATTCACACTGTATCCTGCCTCCTGTTGAATGTTGTTTAATTCTGTAAAGCTTTCCAAGTTACAAGCTGCTATGCACTCTGTCATCTTGTATTGGCATCTTGAATCTTTAATAAAGTTGTTCTCAAATAATGTTTCAATAAATGAAATGTACCTGCTGAGATGAGATTCTGCATATCAACATGATGAGCGATGGCATTTAATGAGATAGGAGATACAGACAAAGGGAGGGATAGAGTATCTTAGAGAGCAAGGAAAAGAACCTTCCCACTATTTTTTTACATTCAGAGATTTCAGTTCTTTTTGTCTGAGATTTCTCCCACATAACTGTCAAATTTAATTATTTAGAACACATATCCAATAATGCACTAAGACTAATTCCCTGGGAAACTGTCAAACATGTAAAAAGGAGTGGTGAGAAAAACCCTGGAGGGATTTTGTTTAGCATGACTGCAATTCAGAAAAAGATGTGCGCACCAATACTGAGGGCTTGGGTATTTGCATATACATGTGGACATGCACATGTGTTTATACATGCACATATATTCATTTGTATACTAAACAAAAGAAGAAAAAATGAAAAGTAGGTGGATGAAACTGTCCCTTTTTAGACAGAAAAAAGCCCAGAATATTGAATTTCTGACTCTGTAAGTTGATAGAGCCAGTTGATGGGAAGATTAATGCTGACTTATTTGTGATGAAGAGGTGAGGTTTGTTTTCTGTGAGGATTCATCATGTTACTCAGATCCTTACAGGCACACAGGCACCCAGTTACAAATGAAAATCAATAAGAAAGAGTTATGTTCACATTCTTAAGAATCTGAGCCTGAACCCCTGATCCAAGGCCCATTTGTTGGTTTCCATGGACTTGGGAACAGGACCTATCTCAAAGATGCTGCAAATAGGGATGAGGTCAAGGTCTGCTGTTCAGTGAAGGGAAGATAATGTGCTAAAGCATTAGTGCACTCAGTTCCCCAGCAGCTTCCCTGTGTCCCCCAGGATGCTCCGAGGTTCACAGCTGTGAACAAGCAGCTGAAACATTTGAGCACGGGGATTGGGCAGAGTTAACAAGCTAGAGAAGGACAATGTCAGGACTGGAAACAGCTGAGAAGTAGGAAAGTGGGTGCAGGACAGGTAGTTTAAATTAACAACACTAGTCCAGATATTTCCACTGTCCCTTCATTCACTGTTCACAGATTAGCACTGATTTACCTCAAAAAGGTGCAGGAAGGACAACACACCACAGCTGTGCTGAAAGGACCTGTTGACATATCCTGAATGACAGTGTGGGGAGTCTCCTAGAAGCCAGCCAGGGAGAAGTGCTTAGCTGAATGGCCTCAGAGGAAGCAGCAAAGGATGTTCCTCACCTCTGTTCTACTTTCAGAAGGCACAAAGAAAATGTTTGCTGAACAGGGGCTTTCAAAGAGCAGAGCCCAATAAGCCAGCCGTGAGCCCTTCCTGGCCTGTCCCCTCTCAAACTGAGGAGATTTTCATCCACCCAGAGCTGTCAAGATGGATGGAGAAAAGAAGGACTAAAGCAGACATAAATTTCATGTCTAAAAGCACTCTGAGATTTTAAAGTCCACAAGACATGGTGGAGCCTACTCATTAAGTGGCATGCTTAATTTTCCCCTTGATTTTTGCCCATTACTTCAGGATGTCAGAGACTGATTACACTATCTTTGCCAGTCTTTTCTTTTGTCAGTGACTTTTGGGGCTGCTCAGGCGTTCTTTGTGCGTGTGTGTGTATGCACACGTGCATGGGATTGAGGTGTCTGGATTCTGTGCATGTTGTTTTACATAATATATTGATAAAGCCTCAGGCTTTAGGAAGAATAAAGCTGGGAGAATCAGCACAGATAGTAATAGCTTTTGCTAATGGTGGTGATTTGGAGAGCAACCAGAAACTAAATCAGGTACGCTTAAATTTTTGCCACTATGAAATACTGTTCCTGGTTGCTTGCTTTACTCAAGAGTACCCTGAAAACTAGAACTGGGGAGAAGTGATTAATATTATGCTTCTCAGGTGTTGAGCAAGTGTCTCCTGGGAAAAATTTCTAATATTCAGAATAAAATTAGAGCATGTGAGAGCTCTGCCACCCAGTATTAAAACTCTTCCACTCCCTAAATATTCCTTGATTTTACCATTTCTGTGAATACCTGAGAATGGATGGTAATTCCCTTGAAAAGAAACCTTAATAGTGTAATTAAAGCTGCAATGCACCTTTTCTGCTCCAATTTTGAACTTCAGGGGAGCTCAATACTGTAGCTCACTTCTGGGATGATATATATGTGGCTCTCACTGAATTACTGCTGATCCTGAAATGCATCATCTGCTGTCATTCCAGATCTGTTCCTTCTCTCCCCTGTGCTTGTGGCATTACTATAGCACCTCAGGACCTACCATCTCGACTCTATCCCATCCTAAAAAACACCACAGCCCAAAAAGGAAATCTCCTTGCTGTTGCAACTGTGAGCTAAGTCATATTTAGCCACATGTTCTCAGTCTGGCCAGGCCACATGGGCTCAGACCAGTCAGAGGTTTCAGCAGGTTTCAAAGGCGGAAAATTTCCATTCTTGTCCCTGTCTTAAGACATGGACTGAGAGTCCCTGAAGTATTGCAGCAGGGAAAAAACCCCATGGTCCACCCTGATGTGAAACAATTCTTGAAGGGTCTGCTGTTGACAGGGTTACTGTTGACCTTGGCAATATGATGGATTGCCCCAAACTATCTGTATCATCCCAGGGAAGATGCACAGACATTTCCTCTCACACATATCTTTCAAAACACTCATCAAAGTGTGGACTACACCGTGGGGCAAGAGCTGAGGTCCTGTTGATGTTCCCAAGCTGTTTTTGCTTAACAAAACACAAGCAGGCAAAATTAGGTCTGTGTTGTTCGTTGGACATAAACAAATTACATTGTGGGTCAGATGATATATAGAAGCTACCCTATTAGTTTGACAGCCTACAGTCAGTATCTGTTGGTTTAGAAAAGGAAAACAAAGACACAACATTTTTGCTCAGCTAGGAAGTGTAGGTTGTTTTTTATCATTATGAACAGAGAACTGTAAAGTCACGTTGTAGAAACCACAAGACCAAGCAGCACAGGTAAGTATAACAAAAGTCTTCTGGGTAGCCAATAAGAGTTATATCCTAATGTGGTAGCCAGCACGGTTAAGAGATGCTTAGGAAGTGAATATGTAAAAGAGCTGCAACAAACTATGAAAGGCAAGCCTGAGGGGGTGGCTGTATGGAGTTTTCCACAAGACAATATTTCTAGGTGTCATAGCACCCCATATCTGGCAGGTTGTGTTCAGATAAACAAGGCGCAGAACTGCTTTGATGTTGGAAATATGCAGAAATTTTAACTCTGCTTCCTGATTTCTGCTTAAGCAAGCCTGCGACTTTCTCTAATAATCTTTGTGTGACTGATCAGAAGCAAACCAGAGATAAGGTGTGGCAATTGTGCTACTTAATTTCAGTGTTATCTGATGTTTGTGATCCAGATCTTTGATAATATGGGCTATTGATACAAAACTAGTCGATTCTTTGCTGTCAGTGAAGATACCTTCTTAAAGCAGGCTTGCATTCAGTCCAAATCTCCCTTTGAATACTATTGCTAGGAGAGAGACATTTAACTCTGTCCTAGGTGATGTAGTCACTAGGAGAACAATTAATAAAAGTGATCCTGTCCCTTGCTGAGCAGTGAAAGGTGTCTTGACCTAAATAGCTTTTCTAAGGGGAGTGGCACAAAGGAGGGAAGAAGGATGGCATCCCCTGTTGGAGCTAAAAATAGGCTACAGGCAAGCACCATACCACCTGTGAAAGGCTATGAAGTAAAGGAGAGAGTCCCAAAGCAGAAGTTACTCTTGATGGAAGGAAAGATCTCCTCCAAAAAACCAGTGAGAGAACCAGGAGAAATGCGTGACTAGTGATGGCTTGGTGGGGCAGAGTTTGTATCTGCAAGAGATTGTTTGGGATTTGGGTGCATATTCCCTGGCAAAATATGAATTTAAACAT